>CM020045.1:7517500-7675000 GCA_009769605.1 Bucorvus abyssinicus | reverse complement strand
CACCACCATCCCTAACGTATATTGCAAAACTCTGCTTGATGTGCTGTTACCTTATCAGTGCCCTACTATAGCATATGGTACATTGAGATAGCGGGTTGATGACATGGGAGGTGTTTAAATAACGTGTAACGTAACACTTTCTCTGTCATGAACTTGTTATTCCAACACTTTAGAGACACCAGCTGATCTCATGCTGAGTATTCTATAGATGTCCCCAGCCTTAGCTCCTTTTTATCCTGTTCCAAATTTCACATGTGTGTGTCTCTGTCTGACTGTCTTAATATTTTACGTACACTGTTCTTCCACCAAATGGACCTGCCATTCATTGTCCTTGTTTAAGATACCTTATAAGTTTAAGATACCTTACAAGTTTCCATCCTGCTGTTTTTACAGGTATGCAGAACTCATAGGAATTAAAGTGAGCAGCCTGGGAGCTTATTGGTTATTTCGTTACTATAATAAGTTGTATTTCATTCTAGACTGTTTTCTAATGGGGCCAGATCATCTTAAATAATTTGGAAAATGTTTAAAGTTGCTGTGGTCTTTTTTTGGAGGTGGGGAATGTTTATCCTCTTACAGTAAAAACAACAATAGAGCAGTAGAGACTACATTGCAACGCATAGAAGCTGGACAGAATGTTCTAATTATCCAGACTTCTTTAAATTCCTGGCTTTTGAACCCGCTATGAATGTTTCGTATTGCATGTCCTGGTTTTTCATTGCTGTTTAGTTCTGATACTATCCATGATAATTATTTTCGGATTTTTAGATGATGGCATGGCAAAGTCTTGGTAAATAGTGTGTGCCTCGTCAACATTTATCAATAGCCAAATTAAAAGAGAAGGAAATACTATCATAAACTGATTGAAAAGGTCACTCTGGAGTTGCAAGTGGAAATGTGGATCAGCAGGAGATAGTTTGGATTTTTTGCCTGATATTTGATAATGGATTTTTCCATGTTTTCACCCCGCTTTAACAGTGTGTGTGAGAGAAATATCTGTATCAATTAGCTTTCATTTTCTAATTCAACTTCCTCTTTGAAATCTTTCTCTTTCAAAGTACTTATTAACAGAAGGGAGCTTTGTTGAGTCTGTTCCACCATTCCCATCTATACAGGTGTGTTTTCCAGAGGAGTGCTTGTTCCCAGCAAACAGCATATGGTCATCAAATAGGATTTTAGGAATGGAGGGCTCTGTCCCAATCCTGCAAAGCTCGGGCATTTTCCTGCAGACAAGTTGTTTTGCCTCGAGTCATTTACGTCCTGGTGCCTCCTTGGAAGAAGCCTTAAAGAGGAATTTGGTTTGCAATTGGTTAGTCCAAGGCATAAAATACTAATATTGCCAGATCACGAGCAGCTTTTCTCTCTTTAAGAGGAGTTAAAAGTCCTTGTTATCTGATACACTTCCAATTCTCAGAGGACTTGAGGGGGAAAGAAAGGTGACAGAGTCAGGCTTATTTCCCTCAAGTAGTTTCCTCATTCAGCCCTATTTACCCCCAGGGTGGTTTAGATTAAGCACAGGGTCATTTTTAATTGCATCTGGATATCTGAAATTAAGTTCTAGGAAAGGAAGGTTTCTGTATGAGAGGTATTACCTCTTTTCCAGAGGAGAGAATTGGAGGAAATTCTTATCTTCCTACCTGTGTCAGATGACTGCATTAGCACAAAATGAATCCAAATCTGTAGTCCCCTGGATGTTGTGGTGCATTTGAATGCAAGTTTGACATAGAGAGAATCCTTAATTAACTATCTGTCCTTAGGGAGTTTCACAACACGAAGTTGCAGGGTTATACTCAGAACTCTTTGTTGCTCATGAATGTAGAAATCAAAGTACGTTATTTTCGGGTTTTGTTTTGTTTTTTTACTTTCTATAACTTCTGTTGTTGACACATCATCCAAAGTTCTTGCTTTTCAGCTATGTAGTTCGTCTGGTATTTTTGTAAAGGGAAAATTATTCCTCTGATAACTCTGCTTAGACGGAGATACTGTGCCAGAAAGCTTCCCTGCAGCCTACTCATTCTCTTTGCAAACTGGAGAATTTTGACAGCAGAATACAACATTTTCTGGTAAAAAGAAGCTACATCTATAAACAAGTTGACTTTTGCATATATACATTAGAATTTTTTAACCTAATCTTTTAATACTTCCTAAATATATATGTAAAGGAAACACAGACCATCTATTAATTTAGCTTCTCTTAGAAGGTTCCTCTTATGATCTTGATTGCTCAAGGTGCTTTCAGTACGCTATTCGATCAGGATTCAAATAGGGAGTGTTTAGAAGTGGAGAGAGGAATGCTGAGGCCTGTCTTGAGAATGGAGAATGAAAATTCTGTGGGATGTTATCTTCAAAGATCCAGAAGAAAGTAAGTGTTTAACATTTAGGTCTGACAATTTAAAAAGGACACAGTTTTTGAGAATTAAACATGTTTCAGAAATTGCTAAAAAATTTCTGACCCATTAGCCCAATTTTCATAGTGAATTTTCGATGTAGTTGTTGCACAGTTACCTGAGAATACAAATATCTAAGTATAGATTTGCGTTTACAGTTGATGCAGATGAGTATGCCACAGCTGACAATAGATACAAGTTCTCATGTGCTTTAATATTTGCAAGAAAAATCCTTTTACAAAAATAGCAGTAGGAGATTTTTCAAATTCCATCCCCTTCCTCCCTCATTTTGCCCGTCCACCTCCTTAGTTTTAGCTACAGACCTCACTAATAAAATTCACTAAAGATGTTTGATGGGGGAAAAAAAAAGGGATGCGTGATCTATTTTCAAATAGTCATGTTTAATCTGTTCACTAGAGCAGGACTTAGGGGTATTTTGGCACTGAGTAATATGCCAGTTAAAGTTTGATTTGCATGGCTAGAAAACTCATAGTTTTGCATGCACTCTAGGATGGTTATTGGATAATGTTTAGTCAAGCTTCAGTAGATTTTGAACAGCTTCACAATACACCATCTACTAGCATGGTTTCCTTCAGCACCGGATACGCTTTGCTTTTCTATTCCTTGGTATAGATGTCTTAGAAGAAAGCAAAATAAAAGCAGCCTCTCTAATTTCAACATCGGACCATCGCTTTGGTGAGGATTCTAGTGTTGGACTGCAGATAGTTTTTTAACTGATCTTCTGCATCTCTCTATTCACATGGCTGTGGTTTTGTCACATGTACACTGGCCTGTTTTTGTATTGTACTGCGTAATTTATTGGTTTTCATGATATAAAGCAGATATGTAAGGCTGAACCCCATTTCTGTGAGGAATGTATTATCAGTTCTTAGCAGGCTGAAATTCCTAGTGACTGCCAATAGCAGGATAGTCTCTGAGGGCGTCGCTGCTCCCTTGTAATAGTCCAGGGAATAATAGCAATCTTCTGGACATAGCTTCTGCTAAACAGTATTGAGTAAAAGGGAATTTGCCAATCAGTTCTCCCGTGAAAACAGTCTTTCAGTTAATGAATGTCTTCCAGAGTTTTTAACCCACATGAAGGCTAAGGAGGCTACATTGACAGTGTTTAGGTATCTATGGTAAATCCTAAATGCAAAAAAAACCACCCCAAACTGATGTATGACCTTGGAAACAAAATGATTGGCGTCAACGATGTAAATACATGACCCAAACAAAATACATATAATCTGACTTGAGCCTTCCACAGACGAAGTGATTGCATTTGGATACTTGTATGTGTTGGTTTCAAACAAATGTGCTTCTCTTCAGAGACTAATGCAAAGCCCATCTGGTTTTGCAGGTAGAGAAGGCATGAATTTGATGAAATTTTTATTTGAACTGCAGAAGAGGGGATCAAATTAGGTTTTGACTACATAACTTTCTAGCGTTATACCAGAAAGATCAAGATACTGTGATAGTCATCCTTTTATAGGGATGATTGTGTGCAGCTGATATGGCTGTTTATGTTACTCTACATGTTTTTGCGCTGTATAGGCTAGAGGCAGCTCCTCTATAAGTACAACAAACACTCACCTGAGTGATTCTGTGGTTTCTTCAATCTACCAGTGCATCATTTATGATGCCTTATGTAAGGTGACTGGAAAAGCCAAAAGAATGTCTTATGTCAAGTAAAAATCCTACATCAAGTTTAGAGCTGCATTCCTTCCAAAGTATTACAACTAAGTGTAATGGCATTTGACAGTATTGACATTTTTTATACGACTTCTTTTGGCTAACTCAGCGTTCTGAAAAAATAAATAGTGTTCGCTCTTTGTGATTGAAAGGGTTAAATAGTACCAATTCATTACCACTCACAAAAGGATTTATTTTGTTCTCATAAATCAGTTTTATTCCACATTTTTATTATTCCCTTGGGTCAGCTGCTCCAATTGAAATCAATAGAAGTGCAAGTGACACAATCAATCTAGATATTTGATTATGGATTTGAGACTCCCAGTTCTGCTCTGTGTGTTTAGCTAGTCTCCTTCTGATAGTGTCCCTGGAGAATGGAAAATTCTTATTGGCATCCATGAATTATGGGCATAGATTCAGAAACCAGATATGGTGATAATCTCCATTTATGTACTTCTGCAGCTAGAGAAAGAATGTTCTAACCATGGAAAAACAAACTTGAAGGTTTTAAAGCTAACTCTTTCAGAATTTTTTTTAGTGTGAAAAATCTCTCATGAAATAGACTTTATAAAGTCTTATCACTTGTCTATAAAAACCCCTCAAACAAAATGGATGAAATCAATAATTATATGCTCTATCATCAGTTTAACATCACAAGTGGAGCAAATGTTTTTGCCATTTGATGCCTTCTGGTCATTTATAGGCAATGTGATGTGATGCTGCTTGGGGTGCTAAACTGTACTGGGACTCTTTCCCCTGTTCCTGTTGGGATAAGAGTACCCGGACACTGGAAGCCTGTGTGAAATCCACAGAAGTTGGTTCTACTCATAGAATGCTTTCCGGAGTTGGGTGGCCTCACCCTGTGTTATGATTTCTTTAGATCCTGGACTGAGTTCTTACAGTGTGTCCCTACAACACTTAGTACAGCGTGCGGGATGTCCAGGACTGACGCCTCTTGGTGCTGTTGCAGCAAAGTGAGTTACAATAGAGATGAATAGACTTACAGCAGAGATTTAACACTATACTGAATACACTCCGTTAACCAGAAGGTCTAAATCAGACTGACTCAGTTGCGAGACTCATTGGACATTTCAATGTTTATGAAAGAGTAATGAGAAACCTAAAGCAGTAATTCAAGTTTAAAAAGTGTTGTCTTAACAGTTTCGTCTAAAATTACAGTTTTTAAGTTGAAAGCCTCGTGACAGTGAACTGGAAGCTCAAAAGGATAGTGAGACCACACACCAAACATTCTTCTCTGCCTGCCATCAGGACAGAGCCCGCATATATGAAGAAAAAATAGGGTTTTTTCCATTTAACACATAGAAAGGAAACAGCTCAACTTACTACCTTCTTCCTTAAAAACATTAAATTTTATGCAGATGGAAAGAGTACCTTTAAATGTGGCGATTTCTGGGGAAAACCCCCAGTTTTTAAATGTGAGATGAATGCGTTTAGTTTGTATTATTTCTTTTTTCCATTGCAGTCTTTGTCATGAGAAGGTTTCGTGTTGTACCATCTCCTGCACTCCTTACAACCTTTGTCACATGAATAAGATATCAGCAGATAATGGCTAATAGAGAGCTGGTAGTATACTGTGCTGCCGTGACCTTTGCAGTATCATGTACTCTGATTGGCTGTCCGCCTCACCCCTTCTCCACAAGTTAATAAGGCTGTAAAAAGGAGAGAGCTCGAAATGGGCAGCCAGTCAAATTACAGAATATTGAAAAGGTCAGAGCAGTACAGCACACAGGGAAAAATTATGGAATATATGAGGCATTAAAATTCTTGTGACAATGATTGTAACACGAATGGAAAAGGATACCCGTTCCTGTTATTTCAGTCCAGTGAACCCCACAGGATGACAGGCCCAGGACAGCAGTAATTTACACACCGCTGACCCACAAGAGCTTTGTTCACCTATTTACAGAGGTACTCAGTTACAGGAAGGCACAGCTGCCTGGCAGCCTCCTTCAGTGTCCGCCCGGAACCACAGCGAACCTTCGAACCTGAATATTCACCAGCTAGAGTGACGGGTGAGGCCTAGCACTTTGGAGCAGTGATCTTGAATGGAACGTGTAGTTGTGCATCTCTTCAATGTAAGTATGCTTTATTACTTGACTCTGTGTCAAGTATGCGTGGTTTTCAACTATATGGATATCCTTCAGTCCTAATTTCTTCATTTGGATAATGTTTTCCTGAAGAACTGAAATACTTTGGTCTGCTGTAAGCTATGACTAAACTGGGAACAGCACGGGGTTGTCTCAAATACCAGGCTTAGCCAAAGAAGTCCCTCAGAAATACTGGGGGAAATAGGGAGAGCCTTAGGAGCAGGAAGTCTAGGAAAAGAACAAACCCATCACGATGCAAAAACATGGACAGATTAAGGGGCATGGGGAAGCCTTTCTGCAGAAGGTTTAGTCTTTTTTTGAGAGGTTACAGATGCTGAGTCTGAGCCCCCTTCCATCTGGACTAATCTTTGGGTATGAGTGCTTGTGTGTCAGTGTTAAAGGACATGGTGAGCCAGTTCTAGGCGTTTGCTCTCTGACTCCTCAGTCGGGTTGTTCCTGCGAGCTCTGCCTTGAGGAGATCTTGCTTGCTGAAGTGCTGATGACTGTTCGTGGCAGGAGTTGTAAGGCAGAAACAGGCAGGAACGATGAGGTTTTCTGGTCGGTTGTCTGAAGTAAAACAGTGTCTCTTAGGACTTTACCAGCGTCTGAGGGAGCTGCTGTTGAGGTCTGCAGCAGACTTGCTGGAAGGCTACAGTAGGACCTGTGAGCGTGATGGAGAGAAAAACACACATGAAAAATGGAAGAAGAGAGGCCTCATCCACTTATACTCACAAATCGAGTCTGCACCGAAGCAGCCTAGGCAGGAATGGCACAGAATGATAGGACAGGGTTATCGCTGTATCACTTTCTGTCAGGCTGAACCCACGTGTCTGCATTTTCCAGCCCACTGAGAGTAAAGTTTAAGCAGTGAGAAGTGGCAAAGCTGCATATTGCAAGTCATCCCCAGCAAGACCTGCATTTTAAAAATGTTCCAACGTTTTATTTGCTAGTAGCAGTAAGTTTCTTGGCTGCAGGGAACTGGGATAAAACACCTTTTGTCTGTGTGAAATTCAGGTTAGGAAACTTTCAAGTACTCCTCAGATTTTTATTAAAAGCAATGAAAAATTTTGAACTGCTGTGTTGTGTATCTCATTGTAAATTTGCAAGTTCATTTTTGAGCTGAATAAAATGGTTATGTAATTATATACTTCTCCTAATTATTGAGTAATTATATACTTCTTATAATTGCCGAGTAATCACTCTGCTATAACTAGGATTTAATGTTACAACTAATTGTATAATTACTGTATATTAATGTTGTTATCCAGGCAACTTGGAATAGAGTGTTATCCTTTTAGTTCCCTTTCTGTTACTTGAAACTGTATTTTTAAAGATCTAGTATAGTTAGCCATTGGGAAAAAGATTAATAGTGGGATAAAAATATCAGCAGAGGAAGTTCATGCTTTCGCTCTGGGCTCAGGTAAATGGGAATAAAAATATTACAGGTTAAAACTGTACTGTAGATAGGAAAAGTTTAATTTTCTCATGAATTGGGCACATAAATTGCTGTTAGGGACCGTACTTTTATGCTTGAGGTTTGAATCTGTCCTACATGCCTTGATTTGTCAACACTGGATTTTGAAACTTTGCCTCACATTGTAAGTGAAGCATTTTAAAAATGCATCTTTTTCCACAGCCAGCTGAGTCCTTCAGTGTTTCACAGCACTAAGACTTTAAGAATATGCATGTCAATTGTCTGTTTCTAATGGCTTTATTGTTGCTCATAAAACAATAGGTGCATATAACAGTCACGTGTTGGGTGGGCGTCACAAACAGTAAGTTGCAGACTGCCTGGTGGTGCTGAGAAAAACTGTGGTAGGTAGGGAGAGAAATGTCCTTTGTTGGATTGTATCTACTCCCAAATCACACGGAGGGGCAGTTTCACAAGGTGCAGAAGGAGGGTTTGATACACAATTTTAAGAGCTGAGATCTAGCAATGCAGATGCATTTCTCTAGTGCTGGCTGAGTACCCTGGATACATAAGTGTAATCTCAGACAAAATAACTTTCCTTCCGCAAAATTGGTGTGTCCGCATGAGGAATGTGTAAAACGTGGTGGTTTTTCTTGCATGATAAGAAGCTTTGCCTCCACTGTTGTTTATAAAATGGGGTCCCTCAAGCTAATGTAAAATTCAGTGAAATCCAAAATAAATCCATCAGGTCTCATGTAATTATTCCACATTCACAGTTCTGTAGCCTGTTGGGCAGTTTGGTGCTGTGGCAGGGTGTAATCCAGGTAGAATTTGAGCAAAGAGGAACTAGACTACAAGGGACATTTATAAAGAGTCTTATAAAACTGTCCCACTCCCCAAAACTCAGAAAGTAAGTTTGCCATACGTTACTAGCAGAATAACCGAAAACACCCTTTGTGCAGCTCTGTGAACGTCAATCGAGTGGGATGGCTTGGGCTTGCACCATAGGGATTCAGAGATTGTTTATAAAAATCCCCAAATCAGAGGAAAGTCCAGGTCACGCATGGTAAAAGGTGATGTGAGCATCACTGGAATGTGTTGCCTATGCACGTGTTAGTGCACATCGTACAAGTATGGGATACTTGAAAAACTGTCTAATAACATTTCAGTTTTAACAATTCATTTGAAACTCGCATAAAAATGAGTAAACCCAATGAGTTTCACTTAAAAAATTATTAAAAGAGTGTTTCTAATTTTTTTTTTATTCTATCGTACTCTGATTTTGTAGGGGACTCAGATGTGAATATTCAATCTTCTGCCTGTGACAATGTCTTAAGATATTTTTAATAGTTATATTCTATCTCATTCTCATACCTGTGGCCTCAGACTTGTGTGACTCTGCTGTTGTTTGCAATGCAGAATTTCCATTGACTTCAATGTGAGAACTCTCCATGGAATGATAGATTGTAGTAATAATATTAATCATTTATATAGCACTTCATATGTTCAAAATATTGGATAATCTTTAACTGAGTGTTCAAAATATTGGATAATCTTTAAATAAGCTCAGCTTTGCTCTCAGGTACATGAGTGAGATCTTCATTGAGTAAAAAAAAAAAGTTCTTGACGTACAATTTTTTTATTTTCCAGTCTTACTCGTCAGGTATTTTGGAAAGGTTTGTTTTGTTATTTTTGTAGGGTAGAATATTGTCTTATCTAATGTTTGAGATCTTAAAAGGTTTGTAAAGGACATGTAGGTTGCTGTGGTGTCCTCTGATGATTTCAACTGATAAACTGAATACTTCAAACCCTTGTTTTATCTTTGAGAGACTGCAGGCCATGCTGGAAAGCATGTGTTTCTCGCTGCAGGTGACCAATTCCTAGGTATGCAGTGGAGTTAGCTTATAAACCCCTAAGTGTTTTTCTAGTGAATGCAAGCAGTTCTACCAGTCTTTCAAAGGCATAAGAATTAACCTTAATGTTTTGATTTTTCAGTTACCACACAACTGTTCTAGAACGTGAGTAATTTCTGCATTGGCTTCTCTTTGCAGTATATAGCAGTCAGCTTTGCAGCTGTGTGGTTGGTTCGTTTATTTTCCAAGTTTTACAAGTACCACAAATGGTTGGCAAATGAGGAGAAAATGGTAAATAATATTGTCTTCCAAACAGGCAGTTTTTTGGTATTGTTGGTATCACTGGCAACTTTTTTATGTGAGTAGGAATGACCTGGTTCGTAAAGATGATGGATCGTAGCAGATGCAAAGTATAACATTTGTTCTTCTCCTTGTCCCCCCTTCTTTTTTCATGACAGGTAATGCTAATTATTCTGTTGTAAATGGTACTCAGATGTTATGCAGCAGGAACGAGTCCAATGTATGGGTACCCATTAGAGGACTGATTCCATTTTCTAACTACACAGTACAAGTAAATGCTTCCAACAGCCAGGGCAGCTTGATAAGTGATGCTATAACAATAGTCATGCCTCCAGGAGGTAAGTATGAAAAAGTGCTTTTTCTGTGCATGTTACAATTACATAAATACTCTGTTGAACAAAACGTTATTTATTATTGCAACTGAGGACTCGAAGTTCAAAAGAATGTGTTTGCATTAGTAGTTCTTACTAACAAAACTGTTCCTTTCAGCTTCTAATTTGTCACAAATTTGTTCAATTTAAGAACTAGAGAATGAAAACTGGTAGGTGTATAGATAACATATAATGTAGGTGAGAAGTGCATTAAATATTTAATTTTTTTTCTGTGAGTGATGGTGTATTCTGTCATGGATGGCTCATCTAATCTAAGAATATAGGGTTACCTGCATTTTGTCATCTGTTTTAGAACAAAGTTGTAAGCGCTAACAAAGAGCACTTACTGGATAGACTTAGATATTTTATTAAGAATAGTGATATAAACTATATTGCTAATATATTAAGCCAGAATCCACAGACTGGTGTAGCTGTAAGAAAGTCAATTGCAATGTTCTGATTTGCAGTAAATGAGGCTCTAAGCCACGTTGTATATTTTCTCCATAAAAAATGTGAATTGAGCAAATACTCCCTAAAGAGTGTGCATGTTTTTTGTTTTTTTTTTTTAAATGAAAGCTTACATTTACAGCTGATGTATACGTTTTCCTTTTGCCTTTGCTTTTCATGGACATCCTAGTGAATTAGCTTTTGTCAAATAAATGCCAGTGGTAACAAGGAATCTAACACAATTTTGAATTCTAAAGTGAGAGCCCAACAGAACTTAATCTTGAGAGATGTGTAAGTGTAGCTGATGAGCAAGAATAGTGTACAGAGACACACATATCATTTGAAAGTAAAAAAACCAACCAAACAAACATATCCCATAAGCCCTACAGCTCAAAAATACAATAATACAATTACACTTGGAACGGTTTGCTTGCAAACAGATGGATTGGTTTCGGGGCCAAACCTCAGGAAGACTTCTGAAAAGTGAATATATAAAATGCAGGGTTTGTATGACAGATTGCTGAGCAAGAGGAAAAGGAAAATTCCCAGCACGTTTTATAGTCTTCCAACCTGGTTGCCAAATTACACCCAATATTAACAAATACACATTGTCATGTAATAATAAAACCGCATCTGGGTTTTACTGCTCACTTAAGACTGAGCAGGAAGACACTGAAATTTCTAATCCCAGTGTCACACTTCAATTCTGCATGTAGAAAAAAATTTGGTAGTGAAAATTTTACGAAACGAGAAGGTAAAGGATCTTTAAAGATAGGCAAGGATGTGCACAAGTTTATGACAGCCATTAAGATACACTTTCTTTCATCATTAGGTTGTTGTTGATTACAATTAGAAAACTTATAGCTTTGAAATTATCTTTTTTGTGACCTTGTGGTAGTTTAAAAGCAATACCTCATTGATTAAATAGGTTTTAGTTCATGCTTCCTTTTAGTTAATGACCTGAAAACATATTATCCTGATTTACACATAAAATCATGCTGAAAAGCATGTGGCATTCACTAGGATATGTGTGTTTAAGTAGAATTAAATTAGCACTGAGAGTTATTAAAGAAATCTTCCATACTATTGTCCAGTGGACTGTGATCTGCAGTGAAATGATTAATAAATGAAGCAGTGCCTGAGAGAAGTACTCTCACACGCTATATTCTCACTATATGTGTACACACACACAGACACACACGTGTATTTCTAGGAGGTATGTTTACTTTACTGTGATGTTTATTATAATGATGCTTTGAGTGCCATACAACTCCACTGTACGCTAAATTATGAGTTTAATGGTAATTTTACACTGGGCTGTATTCGATGCCTTCCCTTACAACACTTTCTAAATCAGAACATGAAGTCTAGATGCTACTAAAGTCAGAAGAAATGTTATTTTTTTACTTCAGTGGCCAAGATTTCACTTTCACAGAAGTTTTCTTTGATCAGAGAGTGAAAGAGGTCTCGTTATGTACAAAATCACAGCCTTTTAGCGAGTGTTAAAATGTAGCATTCTCTTCTCAAGGATAACAAAAAAAAAAAGCTGTTTCAAAAATTTACATTGTGGGGAATACTTCATGAAGCTTTATGGAAGATTGCATAAGAGGGAGAGTGATAGAGGACAAAGGAGTATTCCATTTTGACACTACCAAACATCACTGGTTTTCTGTTATGATACAGATTTTCTTCCAACGTGCATTTCTTTTGTTTCATTTTCTATTTAAAATGTATTGTACACAATGTATAGCACACCAAATCTTTAGCGTTACCTGACTGAATGTATCCTAATGTCTCATCAAGCTGATTTGCCACGCTTAAAGTCAACGCTTAAAAAAAAATTCTTAGAAATAAGGAATATATTTTATCTAAGCTCTTGACTAAAATTGCAGTGCAGGTTCAAGAGTTCTTGGAAAGATTAAAAAAATAAAAACTGAATCCAAATGTTAATCCATAAATATGAAACTTGCTTTTGACCCTTACCCTGTAGTGGTCTGGAGTTACTAATGGGGTTAGGATTTCAACTCTTAATGGGACTTGGTGCATTAGTGTTTTGTATGCATGGAATTCAGCATTCAGTTTAATAAGTGGTTGACATTGGTGATGTCCCTTAATTTGCTTAAATCTAATTGGCTCTTTTATCAGTCAAACCTGTATGGATTGGCAATTGATCAGAAAGGGTCAGCCATGACTGTGCATGTACTTAAATGCTGGAACCACCAGTTAAAGTCACTGTTGCATAATAAGAAGCTGAAACCATGAGAACAAATGATCTTCAGAGTCGGAAGGCAAAAGAAAGTGGAGAACTTTTTCAAGATGTTCAAGTTCAGAACAAAGGCATTATGGAGAATATAAATTTTAAATACACTGCTTTTTGCCTCAAGACTTAAAGCTTTTTTTTCCAGGTGAACTGAAAACTTGTCTGAAACTGTCTTTGTTACATCAAAGAACTGCATAGAAAGCTAAAAGAGATGGGAGAAGCATAAAAGGGCATAGTTTAAAATGATTAGTGACAAATTTCATACTGCAGAGGTAGAAGTAAATTTTTTTGAGTTTTATATTTTTTCTAAAAAGAATAAATTTGTTCTGTTTATCTTATCCTAAACTGCTCTGGTAGAAGTTGTAAAAAATAATACCTTAGCCCAAGCTTCACACTAATTTGAGCATGCCAGCCAGTAAAAGATCTGGAGAACGAATTGTTTTAGAATTAATTTAATTGGGTAAATGAATTGAAATGGTACAGCAGATGTAAAACTGCAAAAATCTGGGAGAAAATAATCTGTGCTTCGTTATCTATTTTCCCTCTTAAAGAGTGCTCTTTCTGATGTAGTGGCACTTAGAGGACCCCATTAATTTAGGATTGCTTTGTCATAAGAGATAGTAAGCTAACCAGAAAGAAAGTTGCAGTCGTTACTGGTTATAGCTTATACTCCAGTTAAATCCGTTTGTTCCCTTCCGTGGACCACAAAAGCCCTACTGTGAAAGGGGATGGGAAGTCCTGTGTGCAGAAAGGAAGGAGATCGGTTCTGTTGAAAAAAGAGGTGCACAGAGAGATAGCAGAGAGAGACAGGCTGCTGCTCTGATGGGAAGCAGGAGGGTGGAGGCTCAATCCTCACCTCCAAAGCCCAGAAAAGGACTGGGTTCCCAAGTGATGACAAGAAGAATGTTGGGGATGGTAATTCTGTATGACATTGCAGAGTTGTCTCTGGGTGGTTACTTTTGTTGGGGATTATGAACCATTAACTTGGTGCTGACTTTGTATAGAAAAGAGCCTCAAAGAATCGGTATGTATTCCCTATGTAAAACATAAAAGGCAAGATACTCTGGAAAAAATATTTGCGTAAGCAGTGAAGTGTCTGTTTAATCTCTGACATAATTTATGAAGTATGTTGGTTGTTTAGACGCTGTGTCTGATTTGCACAACATAGGAACGTCTGCTGTGAAAGATGTCAGATTTTGTGTTGGACTCTCAAGCACCTGCCCTTTGCCGGTCCCTTGTTTGCGTGTGGGATGCTGCATGCCTCTGCCTACAAGCCTGGGCTAGCTCTCGGCAGCAAAAAGTGAGCCCACGTACTAGGAGCTGTTTGTTCGACACCTTCAGAGGATGGTGTCCTGCAACCAGAGGATTCCAGCCACTGTTAGGTTAGGCAGCGACACCGTTGAGACTGGATATTGAACCGCATCATAGGATCAAATCTGCAAACAAATAAGAATTGCATCATAGAGCTGATATTCACACCTGAAAGCGTTTGCAAGTTGATCACTGAAGCCAGCAGGCCTCCTTAGGTGGGTGAATATTCAGTAGACAAAGTAAACTGATGCTATTAGGCCAGAATTATTTAGGGTGAAAAACCAAACCTGAACGTGCTAGTTTTCCCCATGAGACTGGTTTGGTTTTCTCTGGTGCTCGGTATCATATGAAGAGTCACACCATAAAACTTGTTTTGAGAGAATTTCCTTTACTTAAAATTTCAGGTACTTCTGAAACATTAGTTGTTTTTCTCAATTCCCGCCTTCCCGCCTTCCCGCCTTCCCGCCTTCCCGCCTTCCCGCCTTCCCGCCTTCCCGCCTTCCCGCCTTCCCGCCTTCCCGCCTTCCCGCCTTCCCGCCTTCCCGCCTTCCCGCCTTCCCGCCTTCCCCTTCTTTTTCATTCTTCTTACCTTACATGTTCTCATGTCACTTCTTGAAAAAGTGAAGTAGTAAAAACGGAATTTAAAATGGAAAGAAAAAATGAAAGGTAGTTTAGAAGAAAAAAACCCCACACATCTGACATCATTCTATTCTGTTCATTGTGGGAAAAAAAAATATATTAAAAAATTCCAAATTCTCAAACTTGTACATGATATCTCTGTAAATTCAGGATAATCTCATCTCCAATTTTGATGAAGAGCAGGAAATGTTTTAAACAAAATTGTTGCAAACAAGTCAACAGGAGTGGGATGGGGAGTGCTGACAAAGTTCTTCATGAAAAATTGTGCCCATATCTTTTCTAGAGGTAATTTAAGGAGAGGATAGGATAGAGTAGGGAGGGGGAAGAGCGCTCCTACATCTCTCATCAACGACCCAGCTAATTAAAGAGTGTCAGTGGCAAGCTGTGTAAATTGTTGCAGTTCCTTTTGTCCAGAAAGATGATTTCTTGGGGATGTAAGGCTAGGATTGCAGAAGTGCTTGTGTGGAAAACTGGGAGTTGTTCTAATGAAACAATAATTCTTCTCTAACCTCTGCAGTATTGAACTGATTGTCATTTTCATTAGTTCTACTTTCTTCTTTTATTCCCCTCTCCCAGTCTGTTCGGCACATCTTTCAGTGAGCTCATACTGTGTCTATTCTTGGTTTGGGGTGGGTGTTTTTGGGCTGAAGAGAGAAGTAAGTCTCATTCCTGAAAGTCTGTGTCTTCAAACTCTGGCAGTGGGAGGCACAGAGTCCTTACTCATAAAACTGGAGGGTGCCAGGAAGCAATGACACTCCAGCTATGTCTTTTTTCCTTCTGATTGCCTCCTTCCCTTTGCCCCTGCGCCCCCTGTCCTTTTGGAGCTAAGCAGACCCCCATAGTTACAGCTATGCTGTTTCCATGCTCCAGACAGAGGACATCTGTATTTATCAGCTCTGAGGTTGCTTTCGGTCTTCTGGAGCTTCGTGGAACAGTCAGGGCAAGAAGATCAAAGCTGCAATTTTAGTTGCCTAGAAGAACACGGGTGTTTTTGCTTGCTTAGGGAGTGCCAGATGAGAAAGGGAGAGCTGTGCAACAGCTTGAAATAGCCAACTGATCATCTATAAGCAGGCAATTAACCTCGTAGTAGAGGTCTCACTCCAGGTCTTTCCAAAACCTTAGCCTTAGCATAAGGTCCAGGCAGTACTTAAGATCTCTTGGAAGAAATCTGCCATAAAGCAGATTTCACGCTTGAAAATTACAGCTTGATTGTACTTTTGAAAAACAGAAGAATATATGGAACTGGAAAAAATAGTCTGTTGTGGAATTTAGCACCAGATCATTGTTGAAAATTATTACTTCCATCACATAAACCTAATTTGGACCAATTTCAGTTGTACCTAAAAAAAGTCACAATTTAGATGAAGTATGCAATTTTTATATAATCTTAAACCTATTCATGGTCGGATTTTTTTTTTCATTCTGTGTAAATCTGAACTAGACTGTTCAGTACTCTAATTAAAGCCAACATTCTTTACGCCATAAATTAGATTCTTCTGTTGAAGGAGTTCTGCAATAAAATGACACTGAAATTCCTAGTGAAAACATACAGAAGATACCTGAAAAATCACACTGTGAATTTGTCTTTTGAACCATTTTCCAGATATATGCCAGTATTAGGAGTTGGTTCAACTTTTGAGTTACTTTGCTACTCTGATTTGCACAACTTTTCTAAAAAGTTTGCTTCATAATATTTATTTTTGACACGTCCTGCTCCTATAGTTTCCAGGAAAAAACGGCATTGTCATTAACTGTCAGCAAAGGCAAATGTCTGTGGGATCGTTTTTCGGTTTTGGGTTGGTTTGGTTTTTTTTTTGCATTTTATTCTGTATTTTCTGCACTTGAAGCATGTGGATTACGGAAGTTAGTCTGCTGATCATAGAGCACTTGAGTAAAGTGGCAAGGGTTTTTTTGAGCTACTTTGCACAGTTGAGAAAGCTTTGAAGTTGCTCCATTTGCAGTGAACTCTGTAAGCCTCCGGTGAAGTTCTGTCCCTCTGTTACATATTCGTCATCTTTCCATGTTTAAAAAAAAAAAGCTTGGGGGGGGTGGAAATTAAGGGTCTCTTAAGGTCTTGCTCTAAGTGAAATGTAGAGGGAATCAGTCACTGTTATTTTCCTCTCTTTAGCTGTGGAAAAAAACCCAGAGATGATCTTTCTTAAACACCATGGCCATAAAAGTGCTTTTGGTTTTTTTGCTGGTTCCTTTACGGTTAAAAATAACACCTATTAACTCCTATTTGGGAGTATTCTGTGTCGTTTGGGAATAGATCTGAAACCAAATTTAAAAACTCTTAAACTTTGTATCTGAATTCTTAAAACACTTTGCAAAATGAAAATATTTTTCCTCCATATAGATCTGGTGGTGGATTGACTTTCCCCTACTTTTGCCTAGTGTGGTGCTCCTCATTATGCAGCATCTATGCAGTTATCTTTGGGCTAGTTGACTTGGTACCTAAGGAGAAAGAAGCTTCTCTATAAAGACAGAAAAGGAGAGGAAAAGGAAGCTGGGTGAGACCCAATCATTAGAGTCACCGTTTCTCATACGGTGTCCTGGTAATGCAGTGCTGTTGTATGCTACTCTCTTGAAACAAAGGTGACTGTACGAGTCTCCAAGCCTTAGTGATTCCTGACATTTCACAGTTTGTCCTCACTGTGCTTGTCTTTCTGAACATTTATTTTTCTGTCTGCACTCAGGTGCAGGTGCACGCACACAAATATGTGTATGATATATTAGCGTATGCACGTTCATGCATGCTGGATTTTTTGTATTTTATTTTTTCCTTTAAATCTGTATGCAGGCCTTATTCTTCTGACAAAATAATACTGTGCTCTTAGATTAATTCCAGGTTAGTAAAATGAGAAAGGAAATTCATATATGTCACCTTAATGTGGGATATGTCCAGTATGGAATTACATTAATTCTCACTATTTCTATGCTGACATATTTATTTCTATGGTTTTTATAAATATTTAGTAATTCAGCTTTCCAGCTTTCTGAAGTGGCTGAGGATTGTTATTCTTGTTTTACGGACAGCAAGAAATACAGGCATGTGTTAGCAAGGGGAGGTAAAAGAGATTTTTATATTCATCCTTGTGCTAAGAAGTATAATATACATGTCAAAGTTTGTCAGCCTCTCTTCTTGTCCCTCAGCTTAGACTGGGGGATTGCCTCTCCAAGAAGTGTGCCACCACAGGTGAATGCAGCTGCTGTGTACACCGAAAATACGTGGTTCAGGTTGGCTGATTTCAGATTATCTAAACAGCTCTAACAGAACCCTTAGAAAAGAAGTTGAATGAGTGAAGAGATGGCACAATATAAAGAAGGAATACTTCTCTTTTCTCTATTTTCCCTTCCACTGATGTTGTGAGTGCTTTTACGTGCTAGGAAGCCTATTTTAGAGCGTTATTCGTAAGAAATAGATAGTGCCGTCCAAAAAATTCAACAGGATGTTACCGATGGTTGTAATCTGCATTAGGCAGCTATAAATTTTCTGTGATGAAGATTTAGCCCTTCCAGTCTGTATTTTAAAAAAGGAACAAAGGAGAGGAACTTTTCCCTGCGTCTTTACCCTTTGTCAAAAGATTGAAGAAAATCTGAGTTGTAGAGAATAAGTATTGCCAAATGCATTTCCTTTACCTCAACATATAGTGAATTGTATGCGCAGGTTGGCGTAAATGCTGTGACGTGTCTTGTGGTATATGAGGCAAAACACAGTCAGCCTGGCTTGGGTTTGAATAAAAAATGATGGTGTTATAAGATTTTTAATCGATTAGGCCACCCAATTTTGAACACGACAACAGTAGCCAAGATCTTTTCGGTAAGAATACATGGGAACAGATCATTCATTGTTGTGTATTGACACATTTCCACCAATTCCAGTGAGTTTGTGTGTTCTTCAGCGTTATCTGAGGAAATGAAGCCAAGAGTTAATTCGTATACATGGTTTATTTGTTAAAAGTATCTAGAACAGGACATTAACTGATGAGTAGCTAATTAGTAATACTTTATATCCAACCATCCTGTGTGGGTGGTTGGGTGTGAAAAGTTGTAAGCATTTTACCCTATTCACATCAGATAAGTCAACTGTATATTTTGCACGGATTATTTCCATGTGTGAAAAAGCTTGTCTGTATGGGGTTTTATTCACCTTAAATATTTTGCTTCAGTGGAAAACACCAGGATCATATTTCTGTCAATTCAAGTGCTATTTTTAGTGGGGGACCCATCCACAAAAGTAGTTAGGGATTTTTGCCGCAGTTAGGTGGAACGGAGGTGTCACTTCTCACATTCTGTCATAGCTTGTCTCCAGTAGAGCACTGGCCAAAAAAGGGGGATTTGGATTATTGATCCCACAGTGAATAACGTTCCCATCTCCCTCTTGCTGGGCAGCGTACTAATGTCTTGGTTCGTGGGCAAGGAAGACAGAATATTGTCATCTGACCTGTTGAAACTCTACTACCAGGGAATAAAAAAAAAAGTCAAGTCTTATTTATTGGGATGACAGAGCAGGCACTATTGTAACCCTGGGCTAAAGCGACTTCTCAGGATGGGGTCGGGCAGTGTACATGTCAGCAGCAAAGGGGGCAAGAGGAGCAGGTCCTGAGTTCTGGGCATTTGTGGATCTGGACACAGGTTGTTCATCAGTGCTGGTACTCAGCACGAGCATCAGAATGCGATCCTATTGCTATTTTCTAATACAGCTTAATTTATTGATACTGCAGCTGTTGAACTAGACTGTAACGTGAAGTGACAGCCATAGCATTGCAGTTGGCAATTTTGAGAAGTGATAAGAATTCTTGTTTACTCTGTAAATGTGATTTGTCAGCCTCGGCCTCCTGTGTTACATAAGAGAACAATATACAGTGTTTTGTTGTTATTTTCCTAATTACAATAGTTTTACTTCCAGTTCTGAATATTTTATTCTGCTCTTTGCCGTTGTGCAGATTACCCCCCTGAGAGTTTTGCACGTTGATCAATGGCGGGATTTGGTCATATAGGAAAAAAAACACTCCATACTGTTAATGATGACAGATACAATTAAATTAATTCTTGGCCGTCTCTTTTGATGTACACAGATTTTCCCCATTAATATTGATGGACTTTAGAGTCACAAGCACATGTTGGGAGGGGAGCAAGCCCCTGAATGTTGTATTTTGCTCTTTGTAGTGCTGACTCTATCATTTTATGTCTAAATGTAGGGAAAGCTAGTGACAGTTTTGATATATTAAATTATAACTGAGAACTAATTCAAGAATCAAAGATGCTCTTTGGGAGACATCCCTTTACTGGTAGGAAAAATCATTACCTTTTTTTTCCCAGTCTCATATATTTGTACGGTATGTCTTGGAAATATCATTCCTTACATTTTCTGAATCTTGATGTTTAATTTAATACAAAGGTCTTTGAGCAGCACAATGGGAGGGGGGCTTCTGCTAGTAAAACCTCGTAGAAGGAAATTGAAATGTACATGGTTTTTCTCATTTATCAAAGAAGTGCAAAAATCCAAACTGACATTTTATATCAAATGAATTATGAACTGTGTACTTTGTACCTAAGGGAACAACAACTAAATTAGACTTTCGTTAAAAAGAGAGAGAGAGGAAAAAATAGGCTTTTAATAAAATATACAGTCATTTTTGGTATTTTGTCTGAACCTGACATATGCTGTACTTTGCAGAAGAAAACTAGAGAGCACAGGCTACTCCAAAGGCTATATGCTTTGGATGCCTTAGAGTGAATTGAGAAGCAGGTTAAAATAACAGCACAAACCAGAGTTTCTACTTAAAATGTGTTGTTGCTTTGATAGTTTTGTTTTCAGCCTTGTCCAGCTTAGGTGAACAGGAGAAGGTAATATGCTTTTTAATAGCTTGAAGATTGGAGCAAAGTAGTAAATGGTACTTTTTTTTAACTTCCATTTGTGAGAATATGGTTGCTTCTGAAAAAGACTTCCAGGGAGCAAAGTTTTAGAAGACACTTGATTGAACTGAGAGGTGAATTTTCAAAGAATAATATACACAGTATTTTAAGGGCATGACTTCCACTGTCTTTAGGTGAACAACAATTCTTGCAAGCAAATGGAGACTCCCAGTCTGTAAAGTTATAGTTTGTAACGTTTATGAGATTTTGTACATTCCCAATTTCTGAATTTCCGTCATGACTTTCAGTGGGAATATGTTTTATTTCAGTGCATTGACATAGTAGACACTTTGATATTGTTGTTATAAGCACCTACACCTTAGAGAAAATGGGAAATGAGAAGATAAAATTCCATGGTTTCTCTGACAACATATTCCTTAGCGCACTCCTCTGGCACTTGTGGATATATGAACAAGATACCTAAGAACTAGTTGCTTTTCTTATGTGTCACATATATATATTTCATTAAGATGTATTTCAGAAGATTAGATAAATTAGAATATACAAAAGCTTTCAGAAACTCTGCAAGCTCCTTACAGAAAGCAATTGGTGTGTGAACAGCGATTGTGGGTATATCATACTATGGACACGTCACAAACTCTGAAACACAACGAGACCAGCTATGTTTGTAGCTTTAGTATTGTTTTATATGCATAGCATCAGGAGACCAGAACCCAAAACAAAGCTGTAATGAGATGTATTAATGACGGCACACCCTCAGCTGAGATACCCGAATGTACTCACACCCAAGGAGGCAGTGCCTTGGTCTTTGCAACTGTGCAATTCCCAGTGATGATAAAGTCATCTGATCCTTTAATATATGAGTCTGCTGTGGAGAATGATTTGCTTGGTGGAATAAACAATGGGTATTTTTAGTTTTATTATTCAACAGTATTCATTTTCTTTTTCCAAATGTTCTCTCTATAAATCGCAGTACTACACGGTATTTGTTTCAAAAGAACATGTAAAGGCCACTGGAAACGTGGCACTTTAAATGCACATTTTTCTGTTACAGAAGGGGAAGGAGAAGAGGTGACAGCTTGAGCGGGTCCAGTGGTTTGGCAGAGCTGTGACAGAGAGCTGGTTCCCTCCAGGCATGCCGGCAAGTCAGACTTTCTGCTCCTGCTGTCTCCTGGGGAGATGAGAGGGATGGGGACAACAGCTGTAGGTGGGAAGAGTCGCTTCCTTCTTTCCCAACACTTGCCTCCCATTTTCCCTGTAAAAAGACATTGATAACGAGACAAGGTTTTTGTGAGTACCACTTATGTCATAAAGAAGTTAATTAGCAGCTGCAAACTGAATCCAGCTCTGTGATGCCTGGATTACTAGGGGTGGAAACTTTGAGGAAACCTCTTTTCCTTCTCTTTCTGCAAATAAGGAAAGAATTTGAGAGGGGAAGTGTCTGTTACGGCTTCAGTTGTTTCATGGCCAAAAGGTAGTCCAGTGACCTGGATCTCGCAGGTACCAGTGGGATATTCAAGATATAATAAGACTGGCTCCCTAACACCAGCTAATCTGTCATCTTGTCAGATCCATTCTCTATTTACAGACACTCTCAAGCTTGGATTCTATCAGACATGGTAGTATTGCACACCATCCTCTATGTACTGCAGAGAAATCTATGGATTAAAAATAACTACAGGTAATCTTATTGCGGGTCTAATTTATTTGCAAACCTGCATTGTTCTCTGGTCTGTACATTTAGGGACATATAAACTGATACTTCTGGCACAATGCACATCAACTGGTAACACTTCAGTTCTCTGCCAACAGGGTAGGCTGTTCTGTGAGTAACAGTCCTCTGGCACCTACTGCTGACATTTGAACCAGGAGACTTGTTATTTAACAGGAACATTCACATCTTTTCTAATACATCACTTTCTGTAGCATTCAGTTAGGTTGCTCTATTTTCTTAGTTTCTTTAGTCACGATGCGTGGAGATACAGCAACAATCGCTTGCAGAAACCATGTCCACTTGTTCAGGTAGAATACTGCGTTCTAGTTTTGAATATCCTGTGTTATCTTTTTTGCATTCAGTCATAATTTGTAATATTGTTTTATCTTATTTTTCAACAACTTATGCTTCAGACTGAGGCATATGCTTCTAACATCACCACCTCTGTGCCTTTTCCTTTTTCTTTGTTCCATCTTCATCTTCTATGATGATAGAGTCCCCGTTGTTGAATTATTAGGATAAAAAAGAGTTCATTGGGAAATCATCTCACGCATCTTCTTTCCTCAAAACCGTAAGTTGTCTCATTTCTGGTAAAACATTATTTAGTCTGATGGAGATTTGAAATCTCTCTTGCAGGAGTTTAATCTCATTACTGTATGTTCTGTTTCCCAGGACACAGTGATTGTTTTTCCAAAACTTCTGTGAAGTCGAAGATTCCTGTATGTCTATCCCTTTGCTCTTCTATTATTTAAGCTACATACGTGTAAAATTTCTTTTCTGGTATTTTCCCAACCACCAGTGATATAATTTGCTTTTATTTTTCTTGCTTTCGGGAAGCCCCTACTTCCAGAGCTATCTAAGAACCATTTAATTTCAAACATGAAGTAAAAAGCTTAAAAGCCAACCTGCAGTTCTTTGTACCATCAACATTAAGAAAGAAACTTCACTTCAACCAAGTGTCTCCTTGCCAGCGGTCTATGAGACTCTCGTGAGAGATGGTTCCATCAGTGTGGAAGCTGGCATACCTGCCTCTGGTCATAGCTCGCTGCCTGCAGATATCAATTGTAAGGGAAGCTGCAAGATTTTGAAGGTGATGACAAATTCTTCACCTTCTTCCTTAAAAAAAAAAAAAAAAAAAAAAGTCCAAAAAAACCCCCTCCTTAAATTAGTCTGTAAAGCTGCTTCATGCAGGAAGCTGAAGCTGTTGCATGAAGATAGACAGGATCTTGTTCCCCGTGCTCTTGCCGTATCTGTTACCCTAAGTAAAAAGAGGCAGATCCGATAGTTTCTTGAAGCTGCTGCCCAGAGATACTTCATTTCCCAGTAACCAGAGTGACAATTAACCCACAGGAGAGCTGTTTGTTTAATTGTGGTTTCTGCCTGATTTTGTAAAACAAATCCTTGTGTTTTTGCCTCGTAGTGTTATTTTAAAAATTAATTTTGTGATATGACAGTTATTGGCTAGGCATCCTTTTAAACAGTCTGATGAATAATTAGTTATACTGGGCAGTTATAAATTCCATCCAATGTCTTTATTACAGGTTTTAAAATCATTAATCATTCAGCTAATTGCTTATTGGCATTCTTTTGTAGCTTTTAGAGTTTAGCAAAGTTCTTGCTGAGTAACATGGATGAACTACATAGGATGAGGAAGGAAGGCAGGTTACTTCTTATGTAAGGGTAAAGGTGACCAATCTATAAGACATTTTTATAATGTTGACCTCAGTAAAGTATAACACTTAGGAAAGGGTCATGTCTTACACATATTTTTACTTGAGACTGATATCTGTGTTGCAGATGTTGAGGTTGTACATGTTTTAATGAAAAGTTCATTAAAAGGAGAGGAGGGGCTGATTTTGTTTTTCGCTGGAGCGGTATTAATAGAGAATTAAGTAAGCCTGCTCTGGGATTTCAAAAGATAATTGTCTACCGGTCTGCAGGTCGTGGAGTAAAGCCTGAGTTGATTTTCAGGGCTCTACTAAGATTGTACTCTGCAGCTTGGAATACCAAATAATGCAAGTGGAGGAAAATTTGCAGTTAGAGTTTGCACACTCAATCCAGATACAGATAAATTTTAGATGTTTCAAAATTCTAGTTCTCATTTTTTCTGAGCGATATTGTGCCTTACAAGTAACATTAAAGATTAATGCTAAAAGTGAGAAGATTTACAAAGCCACTCCTTTTCAAATGGAATGACCATTATAGCAGAGAACAGATGTGTAAAACAGGAGAGATCAGGAAGAGAGAACAAGATATTGCTGTACCCTGTTTATGTTATACTTCTGAAAAAAAATTTCACTGACATGAGGTACAAACAGATTTGGATTTACTGGGAGGTTTACAGAGGCTTTAAGCTACTTCTTTAAGTGTCTTTACTTGCTTGTTCCCAAAGTGCAGCTTCCTTTCTTCCCAGGCCCCGTGTGCCAGGGAGGGGCAAGCAAGAAGGCCACCATGGACATTTCATTGTATGTTCCAAAGTGCATGGATGTGTGTTGAATAAGTACATTTGTCCCTGATAAATGTATTATTAGATAGAAATATATCTGTAAATTAAAAAGAAAATCCGATAATACTCTATGCATTCTTTAGGCATTCAGTAGGTGGAAAAAACCATGATTGAACATAGATATTAAATGAAAAATCAAGAGCAACTGCGTATATTTGCTATACACTGAGTAGGAAAGAGAACTGGGAAAAGAGGGTTAAAAACCAAAGCAGAGTAATCTTCAATGAACCCTTGAAGATAAGAAACAAAAAAACCAATCTTCTGCTGTGCCAATAGATAAAGGTTTGTAACTAGCATGCCCTTCTAGTGATGACATATGGCCCAACATCATGGCCTGTCTTTCGGTTAAATGAAACAAAAACCCGTGCCCATGTTGAGAATTATGGAGAGTGCAATGACTGGAATTATTTGGGCTGAGCAAACAACTCGATAACAGGCATACCTGGGAAAATCCGAAGAAACAAATGTCAACGCACAGAACATATTGCCATAAAAAATGCTGTAATGAGATGATCTCTGTATGGGCACCTAAAATAGAAAATGAATCAGGAGTATCTAAACAACCACTGCAATGAGATAAAGAAATGGGGTTTGTGAATTGAACCTGGGAAAGAGAGAGAGTAGGCACAGCTGAGCGAGACATTAATCTAAAGGCAGCCCGACTGAAACTTTTCCTTGCTCTTACAGCATAAACTGTGGAAAGCCCATTTTCCTCCTCTGTAGTTAAATACCTGCAGTTATCATTTGCATCTATGTGTATGAGAAGTATTTCAATAAGATACAAATGCATCATCTGTGCTCACTAATTTACATATGCGGATGTGACAAATACAATAGAGTTACATTTACAGAGCTCCAAACTCTTCCAGCTGCTTATCTGCAGAGGTTATGGATACAGCAGGGCAGCTATATCTGATCACTGTTAAAACTGGGGTCACTTCCCTTCAAAGTTGGTGTGTTTACACCAATTTGATAGATATCAAATCAAGCTCTACTGACTTTTCTTCCTCTTAGTAAGGATTAACAGGGCAGACATTTTTATAATTAAATAATAATTTATTGTCCTTATTGTAATTAATTTTTTTTCATAGTCCTCATAAGACTCAAAGTCTTATACTTTCAGAAAATTTAAATTTCAGATACATCCTTATGACAAATATAATGAACCTCGCGGAAAAATTGGTTTTCAACATGGAGTAAACATTTAAGCACAATCATTTAATGCAATGCTTGCTCTCCTAAAATAAACAAATTACAAAGCTGACTACTACTGCACATGTTGTTTAAGATAAGGAAATTGAGGCACGAAGTTGAAACACTTTTCAAAGACTGCTTAACATATTAGTGGCCGAGCAGAGATCAGATCTTTCTTGACTCATCTGCATGTACCTGAGTATCTGGAATACAATATATCATTGGCAGTTTGAAACAGTCTTCAGTTTTTATTATTTTGCAGGTCTGTTTATTAATGCTTTGATTAGAATTGACATCTGATTAAATATTTTATTCTGCCTTTGTAGCCTCTTCATACACAGAGCGTGACTTTCTGCCCTGCTAAGAGAGGATTTACTGGGCTAGATGTTGATTCAGTAGGTTGCAAGTGGAGTGGCTGCCCCCTGAGGGTCATATTAAAGCTGGAGGGGAGCTTTTTGAGCAACATTGCATCTTAAAGACGATATATCAAACTGATAGATACATGGCTCTTCTGTTGAGAAATTTGCAGTAGAATTATTGCTGGTTGCCAGTTATTACTTGGGTAGTAAGGAGTCTCGCGGGGATATGGATTGGTTAAAAAGGGTTAAGCTGAGGGAAATGTTACACTGAAGACCTTGGTGATGAGGAGTGTCTGAAATAGTCAAAGGATGTTTTGTGTGCAATTTAGAATTACCATTTTTGAGGGAAGAGGCTCTGTAGTTTTAATGATCAAAGCGTGATTAGTTTGATAGAGGACCTTTCTCATTATGACTCAGCAGAGACTTGACAATTTATTTGTTGTACCCTCCTGCCCCCCTGCCCCATTCCTTTGGAAGCTCAGAGCTGAGAACACTTGCTAGTGCAGAGCTGTGGACATTCTCTGCAAGCTACAGGAAGTCTTTCAGATTAAATAAATTTGCTGTATATTCTAACGTGGTGGTTTGAAAGTAGCGGGCTTGGCTTGTTCTCCAGGGCAGTTGACTTTCACAGAAGAGATTTGTCCAAATTTTCTACTCTTCCCTATGCTGTGCTTTTGTTGGTAGAAGAGATTTGAACATTTAGCTGAGATTACCTACGCCATTAAAACAACATCCGCACTATGAATTGTTATTGACATTTAGACAGCTACATCTTTGTTTTTTGATGAACATTCCTGTGCTGCTGTAATAACCACCACTATACATACATAAAGCTTAATCGGAGCTTTTCCTTTGTAGATCTCAGAGAGCTTTACAAAGAAGGATAAGTATTATTATCTCCATTTAACAGATTGAGAAATGAAAGACAAAGGTGAAGTGTTGTGTCCTGACAGAACTGGAAATAAATTTAACACTTTTGCCTCCTCAGTTGGTTGCTCAAACTGTCTCCTCAATAACGATGTGAACTTTGGCTTCCTGGCCAAATTACGGCTCAGCTAATTAGATTCATTTTTAGAAGTGGCTTTTTTTGCTGTGCAGAATTTCTGTGTGCACTTAACTGGTGCATTTTAAGCTGCAGATAGTTCAGTTTTAAATGAGATAGTACCATGCTTTGAAGAGATATTGAGTCAGCGCCAGTTTGTGAAAACACTTTAAAACCCTCTAATAAAAGTTTTTTGCATTAATTGCACCATCTTTCTCATGCTGGCTGAGTTTGCCTGCTAACAACGTCAACAATCACTTTATAAGGGAATGCTAAAATAAATCATGATTATCTGTGAGTACCGTACTTTGCATCCATAAGATTTAGAACCCCTTATTGCACAGCTTAACTCTGACATTAGTTATGTTGCTGATCTGTTCTCCGTTTTATTCTGAGAGTGAAATTTATTTCATGTACAGAGGCATTTGGTGTGCAGATGTTTGGTTTTGATGGATCAGCTGGAGGGATGTTGGGGGCTGTTCAAGTTAAATCAGCCATCGTCTTCCCTCTCAGTTGTGGTGCTCACAAGCTCTTGATTGGCCTTGAAGAGGTTGGCAAGGAATTTAGAGACCATGAATTACCTTAGTCTCAGACATCTCCTGGATTTGGAAACGAAGATTTCAAGTTTACTTGGGATTTACTGGAGCCTTATTGCCTAGGTCTAGGTAACAGCAGCAGGAGGGATCATCCAAAGGCAGCCAGCCTGACACAAGTCCAAAAATTTTATGTTATCTTTTTCACAGTAACAGAGAGGAGGGGAAGGAAGTGAGAGAAGCCAGAGATCCTTCCACTTCATATTGTCCTGAAAAATCCAGGAGGGCTGCAGGGCTAGGGGCCAATTCTCAGAAGTAAAATACCTGGTAATAACTCAGGTACCCCAGCAGCCAGCTTTTAGTGAAAATTTCTTATGAGAACTGACAGACCTTGAACTTAAGGGAGAGGGAAAAGGCTCTAGATTGGAGCAAGACATGTCTTGTGCTTTCTACATAATACAATTTGGAGCTGGAGCTGAAGAATTTTGAAGTTCTCTGTTTATAAGTATGTCTAATCAGAGTAGAATGTCAGACTGTAGTTCACGTAGTTCTGCGTGTATATGTCAGTATAAATAAAAACTATTGAATAAGACTGATGACTTCTTTTTGAGCCAATGCCATCCTTTCTGTTTGTTTTCCTTTTAATATCCACCTCATAGACAGCTGGTAAATGAAAAATCGTAACATTTACTGTAAAATACAGTCTGCTCATCTTACGACTTACGCCTTGAGGCTTACAAGTATACCTTAAGCTACAGATCTGTGAGACTGTTTTTTCCAATAGAGAAGGAAGAAAATAACAGCAACAAAAAATTTTTGTTGGAAAGACCAAAGAAAGAAGCAAATGGTAACTACTGGACCATGAAAAGCAAAACTATTATACAAGAGTTTAAATAACAAAAGCGGTAACTTTCCAGTGGAAACGAGCTACAGAGCTATGGCTATGGACATGTATTTTTCACGTAAAAGTTCCAGATGTGTTTCTATACAGAAAGTTTCTTCAACAGATTGTTTTCTTCGAAGCCATAAACTCATGGGTTCAGACTGGCACAGTTCTTTTTACTGCATGCAGTGAAATTTGCAGCAGTTAAAGGTCATTGGTGGTATCATTACTGACTCATTTTGATCTGCAGTTCCCGGGCTTCATAAAAATTAATTTCCTTAACAAAACAGTGGGCTAGAGACTGAGACTTCAGTGAATCTATTTTGATTTCTACCTAAAGATCTTTTTTCCCTTAAAATTTCTGCTGTTTTCTTTTAAAATTATTATTGATTTATAGGGGCAGGAAGGTATATGAACAATAAAAAGTCTGATCAATTTTGCTGGGTAACATTTCTGTGAGCATTCCTTTAACTTCTCGGGGTGGCAGAGCTGGGCACAAGAAGTAGATAATATTTGAACAGGTGGTAGAGAATATGTTGCTTCTGAATTACTTTAGGTGTTTGGAGGATTGCTTTTAGCAAAATGTTCACCTAACTGTCTTGGAAAGAAGTAAATGAAGAAATAGCATTGTTCAGTAGTGAAAATGTTAAACTAAATGGACCATGTTAACATTGCTGTTGATCCTGTGGAACAGTTTTTCCAGTATATGGAGCATTTTGTTTCCACCCGGCATATGTTCTCCATGGTTTTCTCTGCTCTAATTCATCCATGTTTTTCAACAGCTCCAGATGGCGTGATGCCTCCAAGGCTTTCATCTGCCACTCCGACCAGTCTTCAGGTTGTCTGGTCTACACCAGTTCGCAACAACGCCCCAGGCGCACCCAGCTACCGACTCCAGATGCGGCGAAGGCATTCTGCTGGTGACATTTTAGAGTACGCAGACCATAGCAAGGCCACCATCAACTGCTGAGCAAGAAAAGTCCCATTATCTTGAATATGGCTCACCTTTAGGGTGGCTGATTTTGTTACAAGACGTGTAATGTGTTAGTCTTTCTTTAGGTGCTGGGATTTTTAATGATGTAACTGCTTTCCTTTGCAGTTTGCTTTCCAGCCCTACTGCTTCCTTACAACACAGAGTCGGAGACCTTCAGCCATACACTGAGTATGAAATGAGAGTGGTTGCCTCCAATGGTTATGGCAATGCTTATAGCAACTGGACTTCAATGACTACAGCAGAGGACAGTAAGCAGTCTGATCTTATTTAAATCTCTTTAGCAGAAAATATAAAAGTTCAGATTCCATTGCACGTTACTTCTTTTGGTTATCTACCTTTCTCAGTTCAATAGCAATAATGTATTTCCATCCTGAATATTAATTTGCAGTAATTACTCCCAAGGGATCGAGTATCTGTTTTCTTAGTTTTTCCTAAAACATGAATATTGAAGTATATGTTTTGTGAAGTAGTATCTTATTTCTTTATATGATATCCCTCCATACATATGTATTCATATATGGCTAGTTTAAGATACACTGGTTGGTAAGTACAACTTCTTTGTAAGTGGTATTCCTTTATGTTGAGAGACTTGATTCTGATTTCAGTCATATTAGAGAAAATAAGTTGAAGTTAATAGTAAATGACAGTTATCTCTATGTTGAGAATACCTAAGCTGTGCCACAGCTGAACAGAACTTTTCATTCCCAGCGATCTTTGTTGATTCGAAGTGGTGATCTACTGGTATGAAATTGAGTTTGTCATTGCCAGTCCCATCACCTTCCTCATTATTAGTTCTACGTTCTGCATACTCACTCCACATAATTTGTTCAACACTCCCTTGATTTAACGAACAGGTATCAGCATACAGGTACAGCCATTTAGTTGGGAGGGTAGGCTTTTGCATCTGACACAATATGTAAGCAGATACATATAACAAACTTGAGCTTGTTGTACATAATGCATACATAAAATATGTATTTTCTAGCTTTTATTTAAGAAACTGAGCTGTTAGTTTTCTTTTAAAATGTAGCAGTCTAATAGCACAATTTTTGGAAAAATCTGTTGTTTTCAAATATATTTGCTGCCTTTTTTTTAATCAGTAATGGATGACCCCATTGTACCAAATTTTAGAGAAATTAAGTATTTTCTAAAGACATTTTTCCTGTTATATCTTGTTTAATAAGTAAGTCATTCTGCTCAAGAGGCGGGTGTGTGTGGGGTGTGTTTCATTCCTGTTTTCTCTCTACTGTGTGGCTTTCACTGCCTTCACACCAAAGTGCCTTATGGTCTTATTCTATTTTACACTGGTAGGAGATCTGCATTTCAGACTGTAAATGTAACCCGATGCTCACATGCAATTGCTGCAGCAAATATTCAGTATTGGTGACTCAACTTCATTTTAGTCCCTTCTCTAAATGGATAGCTGTCTATCTCGAGGAAGCACCCTGAAGAAAATATGTGTTCCCGCAATTGTAAAACATTTGTCTTTGAAGCTGAGCAAATAATTCACAACAGAAATTTATCTGATAAATCCATTTAAACTCCAAAGGTATAAAAGCTTCTATGAGCACGTTGCCTAATAAAAGTGAATTCTGAACTTGGTTTATACATAACAAGACATGTTACCTACCTGTGAAAAACTGCATTGAGATTCAGTTCCTTTATTGTAATTGTTTGTACCAAAAGTGGATATAATATTATTAAACTTGTCCACATTCACAGTCTAAATGCAACCAGTTTCTTATGAACTATTTTGTTCAAATTTCAATCATTATTCAATGATTATTTAGCTCTGGTCAGATAGTTCACATAGTGTTGTTTCATCTTAGGTAGGAAGAACAAAGGAGTGCATTTAAAAGGCATCACTTAGTATATGTGAAAATTATTTTTTGTGCAAAGCAGTAGGTGTAGAATTTTAAAGTTCTCTTTTTGGGAGTTAGGGATAGGTCAGAAAGCCCACACAGGACATGTGTTCCTATATATTCTTCTTGAACGTGTATGTAGAAGTTACCTGCTGCATAGAACTTGGATGGCCTTTGTCCACTAGCATGAACAGCTGGCTGCAAAAACGCCTTAAGTTAGTATGGGAGGTAGATGTTGCCAAAAGATTAAGAACAAGAAAAATAGAATGCCTTTGTGGGTGTTTATCCAATTAAAATATTTTGAGATTAACAAAAACCCCACTTCTTCAGCTACGATGCTGCGTCATGTCCTTAGCTTAAAACAAACTTCTCTAGTTCAGCTATAAACTCTGTGTCTCCAAGGATAAAATTATTTTCCTTAAAATGTCCCCTTCCATTTGCATTGATACTGCTATAGAGCATGCGCTGATGTGTTCCCAGTACCCAACAACTCTTGTAATTTACAAAATAACTCAACTTTCAGTGGTGACAAAGGGCTCTGGTTTTGGTGTCATTGTGCAGGGCTGCCATCTGTGAAAGGATATTCAACTCAATTGCTTAAGACCGAATGATTGTCATTGGGTGTAAGTAGTATTTCTGTCAAGGTTTAAATAAGTTTCTCAGAAAACTGCCCATACTGACAGATTGTTGCAGAAGTACACTTAATTCCTTGCTCTACTTACCAACAGTCTTTGACTTTTTAAAGTACAATTTGACAGTAGAAATTTCCCATATCTCTTACTCTGTTGAAATATGTGTATACACATATTCTTACTGAATTTTATGCAGTGAATATATGTCTTTTTTGTTTCACCACATCATAAAATACCTGTAGGAATAAAATATATCTATGTGTATGTGTTAATGTGCACATACACCTGGTAGCAATAGATGTGAATCAACACATCGACTTTTAAAGTCAATAGAGTTCTACTACTACAAGCTGATGATTTCACAATATATCTGCATATTATCTTTTTATTTAGGATAAATACTTAGTAAACTAGGAGGATATTAGGAATGATTAAGAAAAATTAGCAAATGCCATAAAAATCTGTTGTATCTGGTAGTAAAATATCTTAATATACAGATTAGTAGGTTTGGGGTATTTTTTAATGCAAGAAAAAAATACTGTAAATAAATTTTCTAGTTATTCCATTTACACAAGTGTGGCACTAGTAACTGATTCCGTGCATTTTTAAGACTGCCCATGCCAGATAACCATAATGTACGTACCCTATGAATATTTTAAAACTTGCTAAACATTTCTTAATAAAAGATGTTTTTTTCCAGTCATCTTGGTCAGTATAGCATTAGACCATTTACTGCCAGATGAATAGAAACAGTTGATGAAGTTTCTGGGTTAGATCTTGCTTTACTTGACTGTAAATTTAAGGTAACGCTCTTGCAATCAGCGTAATCACCACTGAACTGAGAGGTCAGTACGTACCACTGCTCTGAGGGCAGAATTTCGTGCATTGCATTCAGAAATAGAATTAAATTTTCTGGATAGATAAAAGAAAATATCAATTAAGTGTTCCCTTTTGTTGAGGCAAGTCTTTGAGCTATCTATCTGAGAAGGAAGCTGTGAAGGAGTTGCTCAAGTTACCTGAAGATGGCCCAATGGCAGCTGCTGCATGCTTATGTTATAGCTTTATGATTTGCAAAATTATATTGGCTGGTAGCAATCCACATGGTGTAACCTTTGATCAGAGGGATTGTTCCCAAATGAGAAAAGTGCTTTTTCTAGCGCCTGGGAAAATTCATCTTCATTTGGACAATTTTTAAGCTAGCCAAGTTGCTACTTTTAGAGAAAAGCATGTTCCTTTCTTTTCTTTTGAATGTCCCAGAAACTGTCTCAGTCCAATGAGTTGCATACAGCAGGACATCTGTCACCAGTATGTTCTCTACCTTGGCTACATTTCAATCTCGTGGGTCAGGGTATGGTTTCAGTATGGAGACCTCTTACTGAAGCCATTTTATAAGTTGAGAGAAAAGGTTTTGCGAGTTGCTTATCAGACAGTTCAATTTTTTATTTTTTAATTCTTACGTAATTGATCTCTTTTATGTATAAAGAAGTTATAGGCCAGTCCAGTGTTTATTCACAATAAGTAATGTCAAAAGTACACAGTAGCCGTGTGAGATTATATGGAAGTTACTAGAGAAAAAAAGGCAATTAAAAAAAAAAAGAGCTAGTGCAATGTATCAGCTGAGGTATTTCTTGTCAAAACAGGGAAGCATTATTCCTATCATATGGAGTGCTGTGGTGTGCTCCTCTGGCATGCCTATGACAAAGCTTTGGTTCCGTGATGAGGAACCACAAAGCTTCTGTATGTAGACAACAGAGAGGCAGTGCAGGACAAGAGGGTGGATGATACAGTTCTCCTTAGCTTTTGGAAGTGCTTGCTTTCTCCGCTGATTATATTAATTGTCTGAGAAGACAAGTTTCCTACTTTAGTTTGTACGTTAGGTCCATATAATTTAATCATGTAAACTAATCCATAGTTAGTTGAATGTGTGGTCACTTGTGCTCAAGAAAGACAAATGGAAACTGAAGCAGGAGAAGACAAAACCTGTTGAGGTGAAAAAGAGAAGTTGTGTGAAATACATGACAGGGTGAATAGCAAAAGGACAGAAGAACAAATGAAGCTGAAATAGTATTGTGGCAGATATGATATGATGCTCATATGATAAATAGTACAAACTGCCCATGCATGCCTATAGGTCAGGAATTAGAAGAATTTTCTTAACTGGTAGGCTGAGGTTCTGCAACCAACGTACCTTTGGAGCAGTAGAGGGCAAAAAGTCTGAATACTCTGAAGATAGCTGTTAATATACATATTTGAAGGTGTTCATCTGGACTGCATGTCATTGCATGAAGAGCTTAACGACTTAAATTCTGTGATCTGATGTGATAAAAGATTCCCATGGTCCCTTGTGTCCAGAGCTACACAATTTGGACTTTCTGCTGGACACAGTTGGTACTATATGAAAGACAGCACATTTTGTTAATGTGTATAATTGCATTGTCCATGTTCCTGGAAGGAGTGAATGATTCAAGAATAAAAGGCACAGAATTTCCGTTCTGCTTAGCGAGAGATTTTCCCAGCAAATCAGGTATTTCTCATTAGCTTTAAAGGGCAGTAGACCCTGTACGTGTCTCAGTATATATATAAAACAAGAGTTGAGATTCCTGCAAAACAGATCCATGAGTGTATAGCTCTTTGCTCCCCCAGTCTGTACAGTAAGTAAACAAATTTGTGGTTCTAGTCAGGGAATTAAAACCAGATTAATAACAATTTTGTGCCTTCACTTTAAGTTGAGTCTGAACTTTTGAAGCAGATGAGCAAAATAGCCTGCCATAAAAGATAATTTCATTTGCCAAAATGAAACTACCTTCTAGTATTAATACTGTAATGAAATAGTTTGAAATATGAACTAAGAATCTTAAGGAAAAAGATGCCCACTCTTCCCATGTCCAGTAATTACTTCCATAAACAATTACATCCATGTTAAAAGCTTTATGATTTTATTTTCATCATTGTCAGGCTGAGCTGTGTAGCTGTCATACTTTGCAGTCTTCCCTCCAGTGACATCCACATTGACAACATGTTATACTCCACATTGATTTTACAGTTAAGGAGCTGATTGTGATATATAGGGATTTTAAGAATTCAGCTGAGAGGCTGACTTTTGCCTTTTATCATTCCATTAAAATTTTATAACCATCTTTTTCATGTCATTTCATCCATGAATTCTTTCTTTAGAAAGTGATAGCTACTGCTGTGAGCATAACTTTTCTCATGTTCAGAGCTTTTTATTGTATTAGCAAACTATCCCAATTATAGTTAATACTCATGTTTTACATAATTGTGGTGACCCTTTCAACCAAGGAGTATTGTGCTGGTTGATTTGTATATAGAATTAGATGATTCTGCTTGCCATTTAAAAAGAAGCTACACCGAATGAGTGTTGGGGACCAGGATTTAATGCTTTCCCATCCAGTGGGGCCAATTAAGCATCTCTCAAACGTCTTGTTTGAACTCAGAGAGTCTTAAAAGTCTCTCTTTTAAAAGGGCAGTAGGGAATGTGTGGGTAGGTATGCTAGCTACCAAAATGCGCTTTTTTGAGAGGAGGGGGAGGGACGAGGGGGACCCAAAGTTTAAGTTTGACAGCTCCTCCCATACATTACAGCTTGTCCCTAAGACATATGTCTAAACTCTGGGGGGGTTGAAGCACAAGTTCAACTAATTACCATGAACGTTTCCCCTGTAATGCCAGCAACTCACTCAGTAGGAATAAAAAGGCTTCTCCGCTCCCTCACAACAAACTGCTTGATTGTTGTGGGGTTTTGTTTTGGTTTGTTTTTCTTCCTGCAGAAGCTCACAGTATGATAGCTTATTTATGAGGTATAATTAGATAAAATACAAGTTTGTAGCTCAGTGGTAAATATTATATCTTCCAGCTCGCCTCCTGCAATAAACTAGAATTTGCAGCAACTTATTTTCAAGGTCTTCAGTTCAAAAGCAAATGTTCCTTTTTCCCCTTCACACCAGCAAAATGTTCGGTTCACAGAATAAACATCTAATTCAGGTTCACACCCTCACCTCTCCATCTTTCAGTGAAGTCTAAATAATGGACCGAATTTTGTTCCAGCTTATGACCTAATTGATTGTGCCCAAGAGTACATGCAAATATAATTGAATTGCTCTTTACAACAGATCATCTTTTATACTTGTTAATTCGGAGATCTAAATTAATCCTAGAGTGCACGAGCATTAAATATAGAACTCCATCCTGATTGTCACGGTGAGTAGAATAGGATATGTGATATGGATGAGTTTTATGGAGTTGCTTTGTGATGCATCATATAATCAAAGAAAAACCACTGTTGCTTTTTCAAATTTAAAAGAAAAAAAATGGGAAAAATATTGTTATCCAAATTTTACTTTTCCACAGACATCAGTGGAATAATCCTGATTTACCTCTCTCTCTCTAAGAGGAGAATCGGGACTTCTGACCACTTCAGCTGTTGCTCTAAAATATAGAAGCAGCCACTCATTGTGCTGGATTTGTTTGTTTTCTAGGGTTCTCCCTCGCCCCTATCTCTTTTCACTTAAAAATTATCAGGAATTATTTAACTTCTAGTGAAGTAAATTATTCTTCCTATAATGTTCCGTGTGTTTTGGGCATCATACTGCTTCACTAGGAATTAAATGATGGTGGTGTTGACCAGCGTGGAATTCAGCATATGGTATGTCGTGTGTCCTGGAGCCTTAGCACACGCACACAATCGCTAATGAATTTTACATTTTCAACCTTAGCATTTAAAACTCAGCCCCGCTTGCCCCCCGCCCAGAATCCCCAAACCTAAACCTATTTGAAACAATTACTAAATCCAAGTATATCTTTTTTTAAGATTTCAATAAAATGTAACATTCACAGAAAAATCTCATAAATGTCAAAACTGCTATGGGCAGAGTAGGGGCGAATATAGTATTTTCTTGATCTGCTGTAGCAATTTATAGATTTCAGGATGTGGTTTGTAAGAATGCTAAATGTTCTGGAATTACAGCTGTTACTGATCAGTGATTGAGCCAGATTTGTGTTATTGCACCATGTTCTTGCTTGTACCTAGAGAGCAGTAAAGCCTCAATATAATAAAAAGCACCTGCATTTTAAATGAAATTTCAATTGAAAAACTTAACAGCCCTTCAAATTGCAGAATTTAACGCAGCCCAGTAAAGCTTAAATAACACTTTGCCTCCACAGGCTGAGGGTTTTGCATTCAAGGTGACTTGATTGTGTCGCATGGTGAAATTATTTACAATTAAGGAATTTCTCTGGAGGGCTGCAGAGTATTTGCTGTTCCACAACACCTATGCAGGCATATGGTCGGTCTTTTTCAGTATTCATGGAAGCTCCTGAACCTTTATGATAATTGAATCAGTTAGAGTGCTGAGTGGAGCAAGCATAAAACCTGTTAACCTAAAGGTCAGATCTGTGCATTGTTTATTTATCAGTAGGTGAAAGAGCTAAATCGGCAGCTTCTGTCACAGTCGAAGTAAAAAATCACCTATAATATTAACAGGGAGTAGATAAATTGCAAAAAATGGATTAGAATTATAAACAGAATGAAGTAAAATATTGAATATATAATGAGAGATGCAGTAGGGGCTTACTGAGCTGTAAAATACGCAGCTTTGTTCTGCTGTGCCGTTGGTTGCAATTAGGAGCTAGTGCTCTAGAAAAACATCAACAAAAGCTAGAACGGCACATCTATGATGATACTTAACCGTACACTTTCTTCCCGTGCTAACAGCGTTGACAGCACATTTTTGAGATGCAGGAGGAAAAAAGGTGCAGAGGAGGAGGGAGGAAGGTCGAGGGGAGGGAAGGTGTGCTTACAGAGCAGCTTGTCTTTGAGAAGAGCTATAGTCGTCCCTTGAATAGCTGGGCCTACAGTTTCTGAAGAAATATGCTGTTTAGTAGATTTGAACTTCTTTTGCCATTTTGAGCCTCATTTGATGAGTACTGCTTGCTAATGCTGACTTTTACAAAGACTATTAGTAATTTTCTTTTCCTTTCGTTTTTTTTCTGTTACAGAACCTGGACCTTTAGATCCACCTCTCATATTGAATGTTACAGCAAGGGCAGCAAGCATCACCTGGCAGCATCCCTTAAAGCCAAATGGCATTATCACTCATTATAATATTTATCAAAATGGCCAACTGCGTGCTACAGTGCGAGGAGCTAGGTCTAACTGCAGTGTAGAAGACTTGCATCCTTACACCGCCTATGTGTTTCAGGTAGAAGGATGCACTTCTAAAGGATGCTCTCTTTCACCTGAGACCCCAGAAATACAGACTCTTCCAGATGCGCCTGAGGATATTCCTGCTCCAGAGCTGTATTCTGATACTCCAACTTCTGTGGTCATATCCTGGCAACCCCCTGCTCACCCGAATGGTCTGGTGGAAAATGTTACGATAGAAAGGAGGGTGAAAGGAACAGAACAAATATCGACTGTGGTGACTCTCCCTCTCAATCAGTCCATGAGCTACATTGACCAGAGCACTGCTCTGAGCCCTTGGCAGAGGTTTGAATACAGAATGCTCATGAGCACTCTTCACGGTGGCACGAACAGCAGTGCGTGGTCAGAAGTTACCACTAGACCATCAAGACCTGCCGGTGTTCAGCCACCTGATGCAGAAGCGTTGGGGCCACATTCAGTTAAGGTAGGAATAGCCCTCATTGCTTCATGGCTTTAACATTTTTTCCTTGTAGCAACTGTGTATTTAAGAGAGACATCTACTGGCTGAGCCAACAGATTTCCTGGCTGCAGGGGTAGCGGCATAATTAGTGTCTGTCCTTTGGCTCAAAAGCATTAAATTCCTTTCCATTACACCAGCCTCTGGCATTGTACTCCAGTTCATTTTCTTCCTTACACACCTGACATATTTTCAATATTAAACTTGAATGCTTACCTAATCAGATAAAAAATTGCTAAGGAGTAAAAAGATTTTTTTTTAATGTAATTAAATCTTGTATATAATTTTCATATTTTTAAAAATGCCCACTGAATTAAAAATAGCACTGCGGTTCTCCTGATTTACGAAAGAAGAGCCTTACAGGACTACCTAGGAAGTTTTCAATTATTCACATCATTCTGTTGGGAATGAACTCTAGAGGACAGGATAACTACCATTGTTTTGGCTTGCATACAAACTTCATTCAAGGGAAATTAGTGTAACCAAACAAGAGGGATTTTTGTAGCTTAGAAGCCTCTTTTGTGTAAATACACACATGCTTCCATGGATTCAGTCTTGTACTAATGCCAAAAGTATTGGTACAGTAGGTTGCTCACCAGAGCACAAAACAAAGGACATTTGCATAAGATTGAAGTTCATCTGCTAGATTTATTATTTTTGGTATGCATTGTATTTGCAAAAGGTAAACAGAGTGGTGTTACCAATGCAGTCTAAATAGTTTGAGAGTATGAATTTAAGCAGTAAACCAATGCTGATTTTTTTTTTTTGCTTTGTTCCAACATAATTTTAAGCTATGAAAAAAGCTGTTCACCACCGGACAAAAAATCTCGAGCTTTTAAATTTGTTTTATTTTCTAAGAAATTGTATGTTACCTCCATATTAACACCGAATGAGTTCAGTGTGAGTGCAGTGGTTACTGTAAGAGCCATTGACCACTAGTAATTGTGATGAATTGCCACACTGCTTATTGAAGATTTGGGCAACGTACTTCCACGACTCTGCCCTATGTGCTTCTGTAGGTACATCTTAATATCCAGCACAATTTATAGTAAAGCATTTTTTCGTGAATTTACCAGAAGCAGCAACGCTGACTAAACAGTAACCCTGGTTCAATGGCATGCTAGCACACATGTTCACATTTTACTGCATGAGCTTTTACACATTGGCTTCGACTCTGAGCGTGAGGAAGAAGTCACTGCAACCTTTAATGCTTCAGTTAAAGTGATAAGGGCATAATAATTTTATGTCTTACCCATATTTTTTTCTTTCTCCAAGTGCAGTCAACACCCAATCCTAATTTTAAAAGCCTGTGAGTTATCGGAGTTCTTGTCATTCTTTACTGGATGTCTTTTCTTGAGCTCAGAGGTGTGTGCTCAGTTGTAGTTCTTTTGTCTTTTGCTGAGCTCCAGAATGAAGTAATCTACCAATACTGATAGTCAGTTTGATCACTTATTTCTTCCGAAACCTGAAATCAGGCAGCGCTGTCTTCACTCTAGTAATCTAATTTCAATATAACAATGCTTTTAAAATTTGTTGTTCTTTCCTGCTGAAGAGTTCAAATGCTTTTTTTTTTTAATTCATCTTCCCCAGTCGATCATTAACATTCAAAGCTCTTTAAAGCCCTTTAATGTCTACATTGTACAACCTTCTGTATGAGTGGTGATCATATTTTGTGTCACCGCTGCTCCTATAGTCTCAGATTTCTTTTTTCCACCTGGAAAAAATACGGAGACACGTATGTGTTTGGTCTGTTAAGACCGATTTCTGTCAAAGATGCTGAAGCCTGGATGGTTTTATTTCCATGACTCACTTTTACTGTCCATTTTTCTTGATTTTAAATATTTAGAGAAAATGTTCAAAATAATTAAAGGTGGCAGCATGTGTTTGAGAAAAGTGACATACATTTATACCTTTCCAAATCTACTCTTTTTTGAGCGTCTCTCCTTCAGCAAAAATTCTCTTCCTCGGTGTACAGAGTATTGGTATCCTTTGCTAATATGGACATACATTCTTCTAATTTCTCTAGTATTTTATTTTACTTAATGTTGTTTAATTTGATACTCATCATAATTGGGGGAGAGTAGGGAACACTTGATACAGTTCCTGTGCAGAGGGTATTCCATGGCTGAGACATTACTTTGCTTCTGATTTCTAAAATTCTGAGACTTCTTAAAAATCTTTAAATTTCTTTTACTTGTCCAGGACAGCAAGAGATTTATTTTATTTAGCTTTTCTTCTTCTTCTTCTTTTTTTTTTTTTTTTGAGAATTAGTTACTATTTCTTAAAAAAAAATTGAAATAAAATTTTAGATACAGAAGAGTTCATTGTGCTTCATCATTGAAGAGATTATGGACAAGGCTTGCTGCACCTAGTGGTTTCCTCGCCTTCTGCTTGTTTGCAGAGGAGCACCAGAGGAAGCAGCTGGGATTTCATCTTACTTGCTGGTCTCCTTAGAGGTCTGTCAAATGGATTAGCTTGCTGGTGGTGGTGGTGTTTCTTTCCCTTCAATTTTAAGGCAAGTTCACATCAGAGCAGTCAGACCCTGAGACCGCCCAGTGGGCTGTGCCGTGGCGCCGAGGCTGTCTTGTAGCCTGGTGAATGTGAAGAAGAATACGAGGAGAAGAAGGTAGCCCCTGTCTTGAAAGCTTTTGGGCTTTTTGCCCTGCTCTCACCATATTCCATGTCCACGACGGTAACTCTTAAGCAGAGAATGGAAACCAAGCTGTCTCTTTGGGAGCGAGATTTTAATTACCTCTTGCCCTAGACAGAGGTGTCCTCCCAGGTTAGAGTGGAAAGTAGTGGAAGGGCACTGTGGGAAAGATTAGCAAGAGGCTTCTTTACCAAGCCACGGCTGCAAATCAATAGGGGCTTTCAGCTGTCAGTGCGACCAATCCCTAAACCATGAAGCAAATATTTACTTCTACTGAAAACAGAGAGAATTCACAAAAAAAGAGAAACATATTTCCATTCCTTTATTTAGTCATAGAATCAATAGAAATGATTTGAGGGTGTGGAGAATTTGAAGTGCTCCAGGATAGTACTCACTTGAGTATACAGCTTATTTTCGTAGACCAAAGCTTTCTCTCTGCAAGGAGGAAAATGGTATCAGCACAGCAGGTCGCTCTTGGCATAAACATTTCTGATGTGTATGTGCTTCTTTAACATTTAATTTTAATCGGGAAGGAGTGATATCTCTCCGTAACATTTAACTTGCTTTCTTTTGTGCAACAGAAAGTGTAAAGCTGTCGGTAACTTTTAAAGTACCCATTTCTGTGACACCTGCATGATATTTTTTAATATTTGCTGAATTGATAATGTTCATGGTAGCCGAGTATACTGCGCAATAAACTGCTTTTGTGGCTGATTAAATGCCAAAGTGAAGTGGAGGTATTCAGCAACTGCAAAAGCCGTTTATTTAGTATATGCCAATGCCGCGAACATTATTCCTGTTACACAAGATTTGCTATACCCTAATGTACAGAAGTATAAAAGAAATTGTTTCCTTTTCTTGTGAGGGTTGCAATTGCTGTGCTGCTTCAATCTCACACTTCACACTGATATGACATTCGGAAATGTATCTAGGTTGAGTGGCTTGAGAAAGAGTGAATAATTATTTAAAGGAGTTCTTTCTGCAGGAAAAGCACTATGTAGCTGGGTACGCTGAACTGAATTAACTGTGGTATGCAAATTCTCCAGCTTTGGACATTTAACTTTCGGTAGGAACACTTCCCTTTCGCTGCTGGGGTTCTCCCTCGAGTGCTTTGGCCTGGGGAACGCAGCTGTAGTCTTGGTTATTGGCTTAACTGGAGACTTGCTGATGCACATTTGCCTGTATTGTTCTGACCAGTGCCGCCAACTGGACTACTGATAGATAAGAAGCTGCAGCCATCCATTTCCTCTCATTCTTTGTGTAACTTTTTTCTCAGGATAGAAGTTGGCATGAGCTGTATGTTATCCTGATGTTTCTCTCAAGAGGAAGGATTTTTTTTTTTTTCTTATTTTCAGTGCTTAGATAGGTTATAAGAGAATGGTTTCATTCTGGTTGGAAGAAATAAGAACCTCATTGACTTATAGTACTTGTGCTGTGCTATTCCTTCATGATAACATCAGTTACAGAAACTTCCTGCAATTTGATTAGATACAAAATGAGAAAAATAAAAAATTATGATGATTTCATTGACATCTCCCTTAATATATGTTATATATGTTGCCTGCTAGAAATGAAGGGCTATGATGATTCTGTTGCACCGAACTGTCATTCTTCTAATTTCTTTTTTTTTCCTTTGCATATTGATTTAATATCATGTCATTGATTTTCTATGGATTAGTTCTTTTTCGTAAGTATTTCCTCATGACTCCCCTGAGGAAGGGTTATAGGCTTTTTAATTCTATTGTAATTCATGTTTGTTGTTACCTTCAGAGATGGCAGTCACTTAATTTACAGCTCACCTGCCATTCTTTTCTTTGTATAGAAAAAGCTGCAGCACAGAAAGCTGGTGTTTCACCATACAGACTGAACAATGTCGTTGGTTTGCTTGTCCACAGGATCTTCAAGAGTTGCAGTCTGCACTTTTTCTTTGCAGAAGTTTATCATTTATTGCTCTTGAGTGATAAACTTTTCTAGTAGCTCTTTCTGAAATTTGACTACTAAATTGCATATGCAAGTGAGCAAACACAAATAAACAAGTTTCTATTTTTATATTTGCCTTCTGTTCTTCGTAAGCCCAGAAGCTGGACAGTGGACTGCTAAATGCCTGTTGTTCTTTAAATAGGCTGGGACTAAAGTAAGCAGGAGAAAGATTTCAGCTGTATGGAGTGGGTATCACTGACATTTAAAGCAATATACCCTGTAGTTACAGTTTGAGTATCATCCATGATGATACTTTTGAAGGTGTTTGTCCATTTTCCACTTCCTATGGAATTAGGGTTATAGGCACTGTTCTGGATTTGTTTTTTGTCTCACGCATTAATGTTTGCTGTCCTGTGAAGTTGCTTCTGATTACAGAACGTTGGATTCAATGGCCATAACTCCATGGTCACTGAAGTTGGTGACAGAGAGGTGATTTGTCGGGGCAGATCACTGGGTGGTAGAGATTGAGGCTGTGCAGACCCTTCCTTTCTTCCAAATCAAAACCCCCCGTTGCTATGTCATTCTCAAAACGCTTCAGACTGCAGTTGCCTGAGCACCTAATTTTGAGAATACAAACATCCCTGGTACCTAGGCCCTGCACGCTAAAAGGAGAGGCAGTAAGCCCATACAGCAGCTTCAGTCTTGGGAGAAGAAAAGAGTTTGGGCTTTATTCACCACAATATCCAATTTTATGCAGGTATGCCTGGTCCAGTGGGGAAATGGTTTAGGAGCTGTAAGTCCTTGTGTGCAGATTGCCTTGTAATGCTGCTGAGGTCAGCGAGTCCTTGGTTTATTTGCCACATAATTGCTGCTTGAGCGACTTAGGATACTCCAACACCCATAGGAACAACCTTAACTTGCACGCTAGAGGGTTCCCTCCTTTTAGGACTGTGATTTGTAGCGCAACTTGCTTGTTTGGTTCAGACCATCCAGTGGCGTGAACTAATCGGGGTTTCATCAGCAATATCCCTCCGCCTTTGATATAGCTTAAACTGTAGTAGGCATTAAGGATCATAAAAAAATGGTTTTTGCTGTTTTTCTGCTACTGAACCTAAGTGCTGCTAGAAGTTTTTGTAGTAGCAATCTGTTACTGCAAACTTGATTGTGCTGTTCTGGTACTGCTTGCTGAAGTTGGATGTAATTCATGGGCAAAGTGTATGAGAATAATTATCAGAGACCTCTGTCAGGATTTGCTTTTCTGGTGTAATACTGGCTCTTGATTGAATCCCACTATAATTTCTGTTAAGACAGATAAGAACTCATGAGGAAATTCATCTCCCAACTATTTTTGGGGGGAGGGCTTGAGGGGTTGGCAAAGGACTATAGTCCAGTCCAGGGATACAGAATTAGGGTAGCAGGTCTTTGTTTTCAGTTTTGCTTCTTTCTGATATGTGACTTAGTCTGGGATTTAGTCTTTTCATCTGTAAAACTAGAATAATAATACTTGCAATTTGAGACTTACTGTGTGCTTTGAGACCAACAGTGAAAAGCTCTCAGTAGTCTATTTATTACATTCTGTTTGTAGATGCTATAAGCAGTAGTGAGGAGAAATAAGAACAAAATTAAGCCAAACATGCTGATTTAAAAGCAACTGTTGAAGCCAGGCCTGAACTAGTAAAATAGTTGCTCATCTGCCAATGCCTCTCTTCACATAGCTCAGGATTCCAGCTGCTGGGGGAAAAAAAAAAAAAAAGATTTCCAAGGTTATAACTGTTTAACGGGGGGAAAATGGCTAATTTCTGTCTCTTTAAATTTTGTGGTGGAGAAAATAAGGTGCTTTGATCTTTAAATGACAGCTTCCAGAGTCATTACACTGAATCAGTTAATCTCTCCCAGTAGTTACCTTATTCTCTCTTCCTCATGGGCATCCTCTTTCATGGTCTCAGTGCTGAGCTTCAAATCAATGAACAAACTGTTACTGCTTCCAACACAGCCTGTCTAGTGAGCTTTCCTGCTTTCATGCATTGCCAAGCTCTTACCTCAGACCTTGGCACATCAAAGTGGAGAAGAGGTTCAGTAGTGCCGCATGTGTGTTACCCAGACTGGCGCCATCGTCTTCATTTACACTGTATGGGTCAGGCAGTCCCTTGCCTCTTGACCAGAGAGGTTTGTCCGAGACTGCATGTCCTGTCGTTCCCAGGTACATATGTAATTCAGAGCAGGTCAAGTGACACAGCAGGGACTATGAGTATCCTTGGTCATCCCTTTATCTAGTTTAAAAAACCAGTAACTGGAGTGATAACTGATCTACATACCTTTGTATGAGATATCGATGCCCAGACAAAAGAAAGTTGCATACTGTGTCGTGCTGCTGACTGAATATTCCTTTTGTTCAGCCTGGATTTCATTTCTCTTAGGAGGAAAAAAAAAAAAAGATAAATTTCCCAGTGTAAGCCAAATGAAACATCTATGTTATGTACAGTAAAAGGTATTTTATCTGCTAGTGCACAGCAAATGCTGTGAAGTAACACTTGGGAGTTTTTCCAGGTGTTGCCACCTAGTGCACAGGCTGTAAAAAACTCAGGAGCTGAGGTTCTGGAGCAACGTCTGCTCTCCTGCCCATGTTATTAACCTGTTCCTTTATGTGAAGGGGTTATGGTATATGGTGAATCTTGTGCAAGTTCTAGTAATTTTGTGGGTTTAGACATAAAAGTTAGGAATCTAAAATGTAATGTAATTAAAAAATAACTCCTCCTCTCCCTGGAAATAAAACAAGGTTTGGTACAAGTGGACACTTTTAGACAATTTTCTTTTCTGGGAGAGCTTCTGGTTGAGCTTCCGAGTAGAACTCAAGGTCCCTAACGCTCCTTAAATCCCTTATTGATACAGGGGAAAAGGGAAACAAAACTCAAATCTCGGAATATATGGATGGGAAACTGAAACAAACTTTTAATAAAAATTCTAAAATACTATCATATCACACAACTACATATTAAATGCAAAACAGGAAACAATACAGTAAGAGTTAAAACACTGCAAAGGGAGGAAAAGGGAAAAACTACAATTATGGCCGGTTGGGCACAGGCCAGGAGATGACGTCACGCCAGGATGGCGGCCCAGAAGATGGCGTCTATCCAAAATGGCGGCGGGCCAAGGGATTAAAAGTTTTTAACAGCTTAGAGAAGAATTTTAATGAGTTCGCAGGGAGACCTTTTCAGTGTCTGTGAAAGAAAATTTCAAGGACGCTCCGGACCAAAGCGGCGGCGGCTTCAAATGTGAATAAGGAGAAGCCCTTGCGGCCGGAACATGAAGGGGGGTGAGCTTCCCCCGCGTCCGAATCCAGCGGTAGATTCTCGCCGAGTGAGAAATATCTCTTCTCTTACCCGATACGAGAGAGAGAGATGCTGACTGAGTCGAGCTGGGCGCCGATAGACAGAACCAGTTCTGAGTTAGGCCCCGGGGCGGGGGGAGGCCGCAGGCTTTCGGCCTGGGCGGCAGCCAGCCCTCTCGCTGCGGCTCTTTCTCCGAAGCTGCCCGGTGTCCAAAGAGGAGGAGACTCCTCCTGGCTGCGGGTTTTAAGGAGTATCTGCCGGAAGAAATCTTTTGACCTGCACTTTTAGCCAATGTGATGCCGGGTTTATGGAGCTTGTATGGAATAATCCCGATACTCTATTGGCCACATTTCCAAAACAAGGAAGTCTTGGCTCAAACCGTGACAGTAGTACTAGAAATTTTCTGAAGCGTTTGGCATATAGTTCTTTTATTAGAAGCCACCTTGTGTTAAGCAACAAGTAAGAGGACATTTTTCACTGATAATGACAGACTTTATTTATATTCCTAGAAAAGACCTCAAATGTATTCTCTTTAGTTGCACTTTACCGTGGCAGAATTTCAGGATAGGTGCTACAGCTCAAAAAAGAATGGCATAATCACGTTTGCAGAAATGGGTGTTTTGCTGTAGTGTGTCAGACCTTAAAGTCTTCTGTGCTTCTTCCAGCAACTTTAAAGATACATCTCTGAAAATAAAAGTGGCTCATGCACATTGCCCTCTTTCTGTGATATGTGTAAAGCATCCAGTGTGTGCAGTATGGTAGCCACAAAAAGCACTGGGATTTGAAATTTCCCCTGAAGTTTACTGGTCTGAATGCTTTCTACCTTGTCATGGTTTAACCCCAGCCAGCAGCTAAGTGCCACACAGCCGCTTGCTCACTCCCTCCACAGTGGGATGGGGGAGAGAGTCAGAAGGGTAGAAGTGAGAAAACTCATGTGTTGAGATAAAACCAGTTTCATAGGTAAAGCAAAAGCCACGCACACAGGCAAAGCAAAACAAAGAATTAATTCACCACTTCCCATCAGCAGGCAGGTGTTCAGGCATCTCCAGGAAAGTAGGGCTCCATCACACATAATGGTTACGTGGGAAGACAAATTACATCACTCTGAACGTCTCCACCTTCTCTCACTCCAGCTCTATATGCTGAGCATGATGTCATATGGTATGGAATATGAGGTCAGCTGTCCCAGTTGCGTACTTGAAAACTTTCTGTGGACTGTGCTAACGATCCATTCTTTTCTTCCAAAGCTTATGGCTAGCTCACATGAACTACTTCAAGATGAGAGTTTTGTGCAGTGTCTGGGAGAACGGTGCAGAATCAATTCCTACCATCTGTGAAATTTTGCATTGCTTTATCAATAGTATTTTATTTGTTTGATCATGGTTTGGGGCTAGGAGTAACAGAAATCTCAATACAGCAGTTGATAATTAGCCAGAGCTAAGCCTTTCCTATGTGGGCACCAATAATCTTGTTTGTGCTGTCTTTACTCAAGATCACCCTGTTTCTAATTCTCTGTTTAATAGTATTCCAGATTCTGTTATCAAAATCCCTCAGCTTTCTCCAGCACTTTGCTGCCAGGTTTCTTACAATTCTGATGGCCTAAGAAGTCCTTCTGTACCTAAGATATAACATTTCCTAATCCCCAAGGGTCTTATAAAAATAATTTTATAACTAAGCTTCTCTGTTTCCACAGCTGTGTGTAATTGTGCATATACTTTTTTAAAGATACTTACTCTGAAGGCTGGAGAGAATGAAGGGAAAAGTTCAACTTAACTTAAGCCAAAGTATCTTGGTATTATTGTTTAACATTTCAGTATTATCTTTGTTCGTTTTATTCTGCACATACCTTCATCTAGCTTTTCTCCGTTTCTGTGTTCTTTGCAATGTTGGCTTCAATCCTTTATTATGCAATGCCTGAGAGGAAATGAAACAGCAGTTGTTATAGATGAGTGAGTCAATGGCAGGTAAAACAGTCCCAGAGATGAGCAAAGCCAAGCTGGTATTCTTCCTGCTCTGGAACTTTTAGGGGAGGAATGATGATCGACAGATTCTCTTACACTACCTTTAGGAAACTTTGAGATTCTTAATAAAGTTACATGTCCTCGTTGTGTCAGTCTGAAGTCCCCTTCTGACATGATACCGTGGCAAAAACCTTAAGAAAGAATTAAGAACAATGATTTGAGTGTGATTCCTCACTGGAGCTGGTAAGAATAAATATATAGAATAATATACTTAGAAAAAGAACTTAAACCACCCCCCCCACCTAATCTCAATTTAGTAACACTACAGTAAGCGTAGCAGTAGGTGTATGTATAACATGAATTCTGTATGTAATTGCCAGTTTTTTGACATAAAGTTTTCTCAGCAAAAATTTATAGTTCTAGAGATGAAAAATTGTACCTGTTCTTTGTCTGATAATTACCAGTGTAATTTATTACTGAAAAATAAATGGGAAAATGTACATATTTCATCATATAAAGAGTGTGGACAAATCTTGTTTCTCTGAGGAGCTAATGCAGTTACGACTTCTGAAAATTATGCAAACACAAAGAAGAATTTTTTTTTTTTTTTACTCTGCCACTAACAGATCAGCACACCAGGTAATACACCCTAAGGATAAATGACAAGTAGTGATACATATGATAATCAATGTACTTTTGCTAATGCATCTGAACATCTCACAGAATTTTGAGTGAAGTGTAGCATTCACATTTTACTGGTGAAGCTAAATAGTAGATTTTTCAATGGCTACAACTGTTACTGCAACCCTCATTAAAATGGAAGGAGGTTAGATTTCTAACTGATGTACCTTGAAAAGTAAAATTTCAGTTAAAGGTCATACACGAGGCCTGTTGTGATGAAGAAGGAAAAGCACATCTTCAGATCCCACTCCTGTCCATTTGTAGCATGTTTTGTTTGTATTTCTGCATTCTGACTGTAAGAAAGCTGTTATTTTAATTTTTTTTAAATCCTCCTTCAGGTCTCCTGGAAACCGCCTCTGATTCAGAATGGTGAAATCCTTAACTATGAGATTCGCATGCCTGATCCACGAATTGTCATTTCTGGGAACAACTCATCAACGTTAAGTCATTTGGTGACCAATCTTCTACCCTATACAAACTACTCGGTCACTGTAATAGCTTGTTCTGGAGGTGATGGCTTTCTAGGAGGCTGCACAGAGAGTTTGCCTACAAGCGTGACTACACCTTCAACCATTCCTCAGAGTGTTGGTCCATTGTCTGTGATTCCAATCAGTGAGTCCTTCATTGCCATTTCTTGGCAACCACCGCTAAGGCCAAATGGTCCTCATCTGAGGTAAGCTCTTAGTTGCAACTGAGACAGCAGTTTTCTTCTCCTTACCTAAATCAGAAAATTCCGAGTGACACGAACTTTATGTGTGGTCTCTTAATTTCTGACTTTCTGAAGTTGTTCTTTAGGGTTCAGGAGGCATTGAGTGAACTCATGCAATGTGGGTATGTCTAGAAGCAGATAGCAGTGTGAACTTTGAGTTGTTTTTGAACTTCCAAATAGGCAGCATTACTAAGAGCAAGCGTCATGTCTGTGCGGTGGCATTTTTTTTGCAGAACACATTCAGGAAGGCTCTGGGTCTTTCAGAGCAGTGCTGTCTGAAAATCCAGAAGGAGCAAGTACAGGTTATTTGCAATGTCATAATTGGTTTGGGCTGCAGCATCAACCACTTTTTGGTGGCAAGTTCAGGCAACATATTCCACCCATGAAATGACAAGAAAAGTGTGAGGTCTCTGTGAACATAAGTGTCGAACACATCCAATATTCTCAATACTCTGTGTGGCTTAGTCCACCTCAGGAGAAAGTGACCATTTGGAAGTGTGATGACATGATGTAATCTTCAAAACTTTACAGATTAATAAATTGCAAATGGGAGAGTGCGTAAGAAAAATGGAAGTTAAAACGCTACAAGTTTGGGGGCAGAGCCAAAAATGGGAAGTACAAGGAAGTGCTGGGGTTAGCAGGCTGGATTTCACCACAGGAATGAGAGAAAGGCATCTCCTCTGAGATTTGTCTAGAATGCTGGAGTGGGGACCTTAAGGAGAATGTGTTGATTACTGAGCGTGTGTGTGCATTAAAAAAAATGCATTCGAGTGCATGAAGATTTATAAAGACGAACGTATCTTTATATACACACAATCAAAAATGTCAGACAAATCTTTCATTCTAGTACTTTAACGTATGGTGAAACCTTGTGCGTTGTATCTCTGTAGTCCATATGTTCTGGCCAGTAGCTTCTTCTAGGTGCGCTGATGGGTTCGATAATTATGTAATGCCGTTTCAGTTGCATATGTTATTACAGCACAGTAGCTTGTCTCTTCAGGCTTAATTAGGGCACACTGCAACTGAATGAAATGATGATTGCTCTACAGTAAAATCTGAAGTTTTTGAAAAGCAGTCCCTGTTATTCTGGGGTTAACAACACGACCATTTTAGCATAGATTATTGCAGTAATTCAGCATGACCTACATCTGCAGACTTCATTTCCTTCATGGTGTGCCATGCTGCCCTCAACAAGTACAACCACTGAAGCAGCTGCTCTGTACAGCATGATGGAGCAAGAAGTCTGCAGCAAGCAGAGGAGCAGCAGCAGCTGCCAGTGGGGGTGATTACACATGATCACCATTCAGTATTCAAAAGGATTTTGATGTTTTTCATGACTCGTCTCTGAAATATATTGGACAGAATATGCCAGGACTGTTCCTAATAAAACTGTAATGCTCTGTCTGCGTTCTGTTTACACTGATGAACCACTCGTGAGGGTTGTTCTTGGGATATAAAGTGATCTGAATATTTTGATAGAGTTGGAGTTTAATTAGTTTTTACTAATTACACTCCCAAATTCTGCAGTAAAATGGTTTGGCATCTCTAAGGTCAGTGACACAATGCTTGTTTGTATCCGTTGAGGACGACTCCCCAAACTCAAGGGCGAAAGCTGTTGGAAGTTACGCACGTACCTCCTCGCTGCCATGGAGCTCTCTTTGCAAGAGAGCTTCTCGGTTGATTTCATTCGAAGCAATACAAAATCAGTGTATGCGGTACCTGTTAAAGACCCTCTTAATTCAGGCACTTGAATCTGGAATGGTGTTGCCCAACATTTCCTCGTCAGGCTGGAGATAATCTAAACATAAAATAAGTGTCAAGTTACACATGAAGCCAGCGGTCGGAAAGATCATTGCAACAGGGTGGTGACCCGCACCAAGGCGTTCTGCAGAATGCTTGAAGGAAGGGAATGTTTTCACAGACATGTGCTTAAAGTGTGCTTTACACTCTGCCTGAGCATCCACAAACTTCTGTCTGGAATTTAACAGTAGCACCTTTCCAAAATGGGGGCCAGGGAAAGGATGATACACAGAGAATCCAGCAGTGTATTTAAGTAAATATATGTGCATATGACCCCGATTTGCTGCCCATCAATGGAAACGCTGTTGTAACTACAGTTTGATTAAAACCGCAGCTCACAGTTGAAAACGATTCCAGAGTGGTTCTGTAACTGGTAGGGAGAGTACAAACATCTGATGCTTCACAAAGAAAACACCACTATCAAACTGAAGCAAAAATCCTATTTAAAAAGTCCTGTGAAATGTAATAAAGAATAATAATCCTAAAGATTTTGAACAAATCTATGTAATTTTTTTCCCCTTTAGAGTCTAGTTTTCTAGGTAATCCCTAGAATGATTAGGAAATGCGAAATGTAATGTTATCCCCTTTAGTTTGTGTAGACATTAAGTGATTTAATCTTTTTTACATTCCATAAAGGTTTCGTATAAAAGATGATGCAGAGTAAGTGATGCAGAATGGGGGGAAGGCGTGTTTTCCAGGTCAGGCAGCCTCATGGCTGACCTGATGAAAGATGGACCTTAGCTGCCCTGCTGTTTGGAACAGAGACGGGAGTACAGCTTCAGATACCAATTCAAACCAGGATGGAGGAGTCTGGTCTTCCAAGCTCCCATCTAGAGTGTCTACCCAAGCACAAAGGTGTCTTGCTAAGGTCTACAGCTGGAACCATTAACTCCTTCTACGCCTGTTTGTCACCCATAATTTACACCGTGTTCATTTGCAAACACACTTTAAACACAAATGCACGCTTACGTTGCAGCTACCAGTAAAATAGTAATAGCAATTCTAGATGCTTCAGCACATTTGCAAGGAAGAAACAATGTCATTTCATATTCCGGAGCAGTCTGTGCGTATCAGGTGGCATCAGACGAGTCTGCATAAGACTCTGTTACTGGGCTGTTTGGCCTTGGTCTTCACAGCGTTTCCACAAAGTATAAAAATCTGTAAATCATTAAATAAACTCATTCTTTCAAATGGAAGTGCTTCATTTTGCATTTTCAAAGTAGTTTTTTAAAGTAATTGAATATTTTAAATCGTGCACATTCAAAGGGTTTATCTCCGAAAGTTTACAGCTGTAAAAACAAAATATTGTGTGGCTTTAAAAAAAAAAAAACCAACCAGGTTTTGGGTTTTTTTTTGTGTAATAACATTAGTTGAGATAATCCTGGTGTTCTGCTTGTCTTTTGTGTTAGATATGAGCTCCTGAGACGTAAAATCCAGCAACCACTTGCATCAAATCCCCCTGAAGATTTAAATCTGTGGCACAATATTTACTCAGGAACTCAGTGGTTTTACGAAGATAAGGGTCTTAGCAGGTGAGATTACAAAAACTATAAAAACAAATGCTGGCATTTTGTACAGTGTATGTTTAATAGTTCAAAGTATTTCTTGTGTCTTTATGTAGTGAACATATTAATTATGTAATGAAATATTTTTTGCCGTCATCTTTGGTATTAATAATTCTAATAGGCGGGGATTTATTATTAGTCTGTCATTCTGGACTCATATATTGTTTTGCTCTGAAAAACAAAAGAAAATAAAGATCTCGTGAAATTTTAGCATTGAAAGGCTGGTGCAATCAAACCATTTAGATTTATGTGTACATACACTCTAGGTTTGTGTGTTGGCAAAGTCATAGCACAGGCAGAGTAAATGTTTGAGAAATCCTAGCTGGGAAACATCTAAAATTTGGTTTCAGCTTTTCTTACCTGGTTTTAAAAGTGCAAATTAACGATTGCTTGAGTATCTCCAAAGGCAAGAAAAGTATTTCTCACACGCCTAGCAGATCTAATTTAAGGGTAGGTTTGTGTTAGCTTCGTTATAGTAAAAGGCAGAGTGTTGAGAGTGGGTAAATAGAGGTGGGTTCTGCTTCTCCGTGTGTAACAGACCTGCTGTGAGGTATAGAGCAAGACATTTCCGCATCTCAAAGTCCAAGCTTAAAACAAGAAAACTCACGCATTAAGAACCTGTAACAGAAGATTCTGCATTGTTCCTTTGTAGGTAAAGTTTTGGGGAAATGTTCATGGATGGTTTCAGGATGTGTGTGTGCTGGCATGCTTTATGAGGACTGCATGTCAACCACTGCCCCTCAAATGTCTGTACGATGCTTCTGCTTTGACAAAAGCTGTGTGAGCTGCCCTCCTGAGCACATGTGAACCAGCGGAATGTGACCTCTGCTCCTGACTCTTGTGTAGACTGAACCAAACCAAGGGCTACTGCTTCTGGTTTGTCATTGCCTGCTTGCTGAAAGTCACTGCTCATTGTCATCCGTTCCAAAAGCTGGTCATGGAGCTGTTCTTTTACCCGCTCCTGCCCAAGTGTCTGTTTCTTTCTTTCAACCATGTTTGAAATTCTACATAGAGTTTCCATTTGTTTTAGTTTAGCTCATTTCCGCAGCGCTGACGTGTGCAGCAGTTATGCAGTTCAGAGGGGACAATAAATTCTGACAAGACCTCACTGACAAGTCATTAGGCACGATGACCTTTCGAATGAGCTACGGCCAGAAAAGTGTATCTGACCCTCGGACACACCTGAACACTTCTTCTGGGGAGGGTTCTGCAACCTGCAGCTGTGGTTTTGCAGTCAACATCGCAGGATGAGTTTATGGCTGGAGAGAAGATTATGCAGAGAGACTCGAGCCTTATCTTTCACAGAAAGAAAATCCATATATCAGCATCTATTTTCATTCATGTCATGCTTTTAAGCATGTTTCAGAATTAGTGAATTTTTATTATATCCCTGGCAGAAGTCTATTTTTATAATGATTTTTTTTCAGATGGCTTCTTCGTTTCTAGAAGGCTAAGCCAAACTTCTTTTATTTTCATTGTTGGAAATATGGATCCAAAAGTGAATCTCAAATTCTCTTCGTTAAATTGCAAGACTAGATCCCTTTCATTTTTTATTGCATGTGTGCTACAGTGTCCAAGAAAATACTGCATATTTGCAAGCGACAGAAAACGCAGAGGGGGAAATAAGATGTGCTATGTATATTGTCACCGTTCTACAATGCATATAGTTACTTTTGGAGCCAGGGAGCTCCCATTAGTTTGCTTTCTTCTCAGTGGAACTGTTAAAGCTTGGCTCTCTTGAAAATCAGGCTGGATGGTTGCATAATATGGGGTAAAACAGTCAAAAGAAAAGTAAAAGCAAATATACAGTGTGAGTCACTCTTCTTTTTTGTAGTGAAATCTCTACATACGAGGCATTTATTTTATGTTCCTTTATTGCCTTGGTAGGCGTTTATCCCAAAGTGCTGCAGCTTCAGTGAAAATTTGAACAGACGATCCTGAGTTTCTGTGATTGTGCAGTTTTGTGTGAGGCTTTTTATGATGAAATTAAATTTGATATTATGAAATCCCACTTAAAATACATTAGTATACCACTTGATATGAAGGAGAAATTACGGCGTGGCAGTCACTTGGTTTACTAAATATACATGAAGTATTTAGTAAATCTATGTAAGTTGAATATACACACTTCTGAAGAAAATTACTTTATTAAATGAGTTTGCATTCCTAGGCACTTTTTTTTTTTTGATGTTTTTGAAGTGGGAGAGTCCTGGCTGTGTGGCGAATCACTTTTACAAATGAGACTCTGCAAGTTAAAATCAATGGGTTTCCCAAAAGAGGAAAAAAGCCTCATTTGATTAAATTCTGATCCGAATTTTGGCAGGTTGCCACTGCTGTAATTACATATTGAATTGAGCTATAATCTCTCAACACCTCAGAAACTACAACTATGAAGAAGTGAAATAATGTGTTTTATTTTTGTTGCCATGTGAATCGTGCTGACTTATTAGGAAAAAAAAAAAGACATCTTTTATAGAGTTTTCATTGGTGCAAAGCATACAGCTGCATTTTTCAGACCGGGGTGAAACAAACAACAAAACTTTGGCCCAGGCAGAAGGTTTACAGCAAATGTTTTCTATGTCTGCATTTTTTGTTCCATTTAATTATTTTTAAAATGCCTTAGGTACACGACATACGAGTACAAGCTCATAGTGCACAACGAGGTAGGATATACATCAAGCGAAGAAGTGATAGCTACTACATTAGCGGGATTACCAGGGAAGGGAAGTATCCTCGTTGCACATGCTGTTAATCATACTGCTGTAGAAGTGGAATGGTCAAAACCAAGTAAGTGTGCTTAGTATTTATTTCAGTAACTAGATGTTAACCTGCCATCACTTATGTTGGTCTGCCTTGCTCTCATAGGAAACACAGTCCTTGTCTTGATTTATAATATACCTGAGTGTCCTTGAAAGGAGAGGAAAGAAAAAGGGGGGAAAAAAATGTGCACATTTTGCTATTTCTCAGTCATGTTCGTATTTATTATATGCTCTTTCTGCAGAGTGGGAATAGTGAAGAAATAGTTAATGCAAACTCAGGAGAAATCTATAAAGTAGTAGCACACAAAACCCTGTTATCTTTGTGGTATATCTCATCTCTTTGTATAAAAATTTGCATATACATTCCTTCAGGATGAGAGGATCCCCTTTCTCTCTCTTTTTGCTCTGCTCCTTAAAATGAACTTAGCCGATTTCTCTAGTTGGTTTGCTAATCCAGCAGTGGGAAATTTCTTCATGACTTACATGCAAATGATTTTATAAGGACTGGGTGCTGAACTGCAACAATTGTAGTCTATTTTATAATTGCGTGCCTGAAGTAAGCGTGCTTATAAAAACTGACAAATGTAATGGATCTGAAGCAGCGCACTGAAGTTTCATTACCTTAGTAATCTAAACCCCTGACCTTCTAGATGTAGATAATGCAGTCTGGGTTTATTTTCGTTCATACCTCCGAAATTCCCTCCATATATGTTTGTGGATGCAAAGGTTAAACACCAAGACAGGGCCATTCGTTATTTCAAAACCTGGTCATATTTTATTACTTCTTATGTCATAATAAGCATAGTAACTATTTTGTATACCCATGTTTCATTTGCTTCATAATTTTATTTTAAAAATTATTTTCTTGTTTTCTTTGGGAACTTGGGATGTTTTCTGGAAAACCTACTGAAGGTCTCTGACTTGTAAGGATTTAAGACCCTGTACCTCTTAAAATACGAATAACATACCACTCTTGATTGAGAGTTTCTGTGACAAAACCGTGTATTATTAATTCTGAAAATACACTTTGGCTTTTATCCAAGCTCTTTCTCAGTCAGCTGAGCACTCTTCAGTGGTACAGTGTGTCACCTAAAGCAATATGTGTTAGTGCTTAAAGTTTTTGGCATAATTATTCTCTTCATCACGATGCCTACTGGAAAAGCAGTTGCATTAGATCAAATGTGAACTTAAACTGTTTGACAAAGGACAGATAAGATAACAGGCTACATCCTGGTTACTAAAATGGAGAAGCAGGACTTGCCTGGAATCCTTGTTTATCCAGCAGCTCAGACCAGTGAATATCCTTCCCTGGGTAGCCAGAAAAATTGTACTGTTTTTTCTTTCTTTCACTGAGCAATGTAGTGCTGGACAAAACACACTTTAGGAAGAAATATGAGGAGTTGGGGTTTTTTTCCTGTAAATATGCTTCTCAGTGTATTACAGCTTTACATGGAGATGATGCTCCCTACCATGCTTGTTCTAAAATAACACGTAGATCTTGATTTTCAATACAGCCAAAAGGTCAGGTGTGTAAACTTGAATGTAAAGATAATTTAAGGCATAGGCCCTTGCCCCTTATTCATGGCTGGAAGACTAACACAGGAACTCAGTACTTTTGGGGTGGGGTGGGGGAGTGTTTGAAGGAAAGGAGCAAAAAGGGAAAAAAATCTTTGCGGTTTCCATCTTAGTATAGTGCCATAGAACAATCTGATTTGCTCTCTTCCTTCTATCTGGGTGAAAGCCATCCTTCCACGCACCACTGCTAGCAGTGGGTTTCACCTATTAGTTTGTTTACTTCACAGATTCCATTGTCATCATGGGGATGTCTAGAGAAAGAATTAGATAGGATGATGAACTGTTTTGACAAATTTGGAAGAGCAGTCTGCATCACTGCTTATCAGGATGACATTGAAGGCATTTGATGGAATCTTTGCCTTTTTTTTTTTTAAATAAGGGGGTCCACATAAAATTTGTTTTTCTCTTCACAGTAAATGTTGTTGATAAGAAACTCACTGACTGACTATTTCCCAGTTGATCTCCCAATGTTTTTCCTTTCTTAGCACTGCAAGATTTGCAAGGAGATGTTGTATATTACACCCTCTTCTTGAATTCTACTGATGACAGAAGATCTCTGAGGATCCAGGCTGATGTAAACTCTATAGTCATAGGTGATTTGCAGCCCAACACAGACTATCAGCTATTTTTTCAAGTTTTTAATGGAGCCCACAGCATCAACAGTGAAGTTGTGCATGTGACTACCTCAGATGGAGGTTGGTTAGCAGCGAACGTGGCTTGGCTTAAAATCTGAGAATGAAATTGATTGATTTTTGTTAGGGTTGAGATCAGTCATCCTTCCATTATAAAATTTCCGGCATAAAAGGAAAAAGGGCTAAAACGCTAAAATGCTTAAGTGCTGGTTGTCATCGTGTGGTAGATCAATAAACGGTCCCACTGCGACAGAAGCAGAAGCTCTAATAGCAGATATTAACCCAGTTTGTTCTCATCTTCTCCTGCATATTCCTATCTGTGTGCACTAAGTTTGGAACTGAGTTCATATCAATAAATGATGGAATTTAGAAACAATTAATGGGTTTTTTAAAAGATTTGCTCCGTGAAGCGGTGCACTTTTGACATGACAGTCGTACACAGAGCCTTTCCTGACTCACCAGAAACACTAGGTGTAAGTTTAGCCTCTAAGAAAATTCTTTATGAGTCATTTCTATGCTAGTGGGCAAGTGCAGGAAGTGGGAGGGAGAGGGTGAGGATAAAATAATAATAATAAAAAAAATTGTGCATCTGAAATGTATTTAGAATGGTCTTTCTAATCTTTTTGCTTTATAAAGTCTCATTATAAACATTATAATATCATTACCTCAGAAGCAAGTGTTCCAGGTCATTAGCAAAGCACTTTAAGTGAGGATTCCATTTCCTTTCTGATGCCAAAGGTCAGCACCTTTTGTTTATAAAATGGAATCGATCATAAGGGCAATTTTTCAACTGGTAAAGATGGGTTCTTATGATAAAAAGGGGTCTTTGCATGGTTATTTCTGACATGCTTAGATAATTATGTAATTTAACGCTAAGGAAGGTGTTGGTTTTTTTTTTTAAATAAGTGTTAGACTTCATCATTACCTATAGTAATCAACATTCAAAACCATTTACATAATGACAATATTGCATAGTGCTTCATATTGCTTCGGCTATGAGGCCGATAACGTCACGTTCCACCAGACATGAAGAATTTTGGCCTCAAGTTTTTCTTTAAAAGCAAAATCCTCTGTCTTTCTCTTTTTTTGGGGGGGAACGTTAGGTTTAGGGGAGACATAAAAGTAGTATTTGTGTGTTGGCAGTGCAGAAAGGTGAATAATTTATCATCATATCTCACTGGCCACATACTACTGATGATTGACACTATGCTGCTGGTATAAAGCATTTTACCATCAGCTCTCATGGTTTCTAACTGAGAGTATAATAAGCCAATTTACAGAAGACTACAGACTGTGATAACTTCATCAGAGGAAAGCAGATAAGCAGTGAACCCTTTGCTAAACCTAAATACTAATCTGCATTTGGTTAAACAAGTGCTTTTGCAGAGACAGCTGGAGTTTATTCAGTTTCTTCCTTTATTTCTAGAGCCTGAGGGCATGTTCCCTCCAGAGGTTGTCATCATCAACAGTACAGCTGTACGTGTCATCTGGACATCGCCTTCAAACCCGAATGGTGTTGTCATAGAGTACTCTATCTATGTAAATAATAAGCAGTACAAGACGGGAATGAACGAGCCGGGGTCCTTCCTTTTAGCAGATTTGTCTCCATTCACTGTATATGATATACAGGTTAGAATTTTTTTTTTTTCTGGATTGTATAATTATTTTTTTCTGTGTGTATTTGATTTTGCATACAATATGTGTATTTCCAAGTGCAGTACTGTTTCATGAATTTCTTTACATACATGGACATATATTTGCACTGATGTTTGTGTGCATATACATACAAGGCATAAATTGACTTCCAGCATATTTTAGGTCTTGTGTACACTTTTCATAATACAAATTTCCATTATCTTTTTTCAAACCATCAAAACTCCATTTACTTTCCTCTAAATGCTCTGTGCTATAACATTAGCAAAGCCCCAACATATATTACAAAGAGGCAAAGATTCTACTCCTACTCATTAAAAGAAAATTGCAGTTGTTTTAGAAACATCAGGCTTGCATAATATATCAGCACAGAGAAATAATGATGTTGCATTTGTCATCCTTTTATCATTTTTCCTCTCCTTATCCTTCTGAGGAGGAAGCAGAGTTGGAATCGTAGTAGTACTTTTTGTGCTGTTAATAAATAATTTTTTCTTTGCTTTTCCCTTTCTCTGTCTTTATCTCTTTTCATATATCTAATGAAAGGCAAAACAGTGTGTGCAGAATAGAAAAAAAGAAAATAAATAATATGTTTCTATACTTAAGTTGTATTAATATATTCAAGAAATGGAGTTCGACACTTAATTGTGACTTTTCCTGTTTATTTTGAACAGGTTTGGTTTGCATTATATATGAGAAGGACCTAGTAGTACCACGTATACTTTGTTCTGAAAATTTGCACCCGTTTACTACATGCCATAAATAAACATCACAGACAGGCACACCGTAACAGATTTCTATGTTCCAGCCCCTCTGAAACAGCAAACCTCCATCCATGAATACACATACGACTTTCTGAATGCCGCTTGGAAACACATTTGTCTTTTCTCAATAACAATGCAAATTCGGTGTACTGCCTCACTTACCGACCCTCTATATTAATTTACCATGGCCACCTTCTGTTGCTTGAGATGTTAATTATTCTTCTCTTCTGCCTTCCTAGTCTTTATACTGGACTTATATTTGCAACAGTGTGATAGGTAAAACCAAAATAAGCTGGTTTTAATTTTATTTGCTTTTGATTCTTTTTCTGCTTGTCCTGAAAATAATGTTCTCTTGGATGCATGTGCATCTCACTGGTAATCTTACTGCATTATCTTTCTTTTTTTGTGCTCCTTTATTCTGAGTAACTCCTCTGTTGACAATACAGAACAGTGTTACCATCCTGGACTAGCTATTTCACTTTGCCTCTGCTTAGTTTAATCCCAAGAATTGAAGGATTAAGTTTTTATTTCTGTGGCATTTTTCATAACGAAGTATGTGATTCCTATTTGCATTTTTCACTTCTAATTTTCCAGAATAGGCATGAAGGAATAGAAGATATTAAGGAAAAATTATTACCATTTTTATGTCAGAATATATGGTAGATGTAGAAAACTTACTCAAAGTGCATTTTTTCCGGTGTTGTGTACCAGATTCTACATATACATGCAAAAAAACAAATTCACTGCAACTCTGTGGTGATAATTTAATAGAGAACAATTAGTGCCAGAGGACTCCATGCCCTTTTTTTTTTTTTTTTTTTTTTTTAAATGGTGGGGAGAAACATGACACAGCACAGTATATCTCTGGTAGATGTACTTATCTCCAAGCTGTGGTATTTTCCTGGTGGTAGGGAATCTGTTAAATAGAAAAGAATAAAATCTTGGATGGAGAGGTCTAAGCACGTAGCACAGCTGAGTATGTGAAATTCTTGTTCTTCTTCATCAGATTGAAGCCTGCACGGTGTACGCCTGTGTGAGAAGCAATGGGACCCAGGTTACAACTGTGGAAGATGAGCCGAAGCTGCTGTCAGCACCCATTATTCATGTAATTGGCTCAAGGTACTGTGCTATAGGTGGCTTTCATATATCAGAGCGATTTGTAGCTGGAATGGGGACGAGAATGTAAGGTTGTCTTCTCTCAATTGAAGAAGTTGCGTAAAAGAATTCAGTATACACTTGGAAAACATTTTTCATGGTTGTTATTTTTGGTCTTGGAGTTTTTGGCCAAAAGAGCGGTTGAAGAATTCTCACCCTTGGTTGGTTGTACATACCCAATTGGGTATCACTGTGCTGCAATAATAAATAAAGCATAAGTGGAAGTAGTTAAGAGAAGAAGTGTAGAGGAATGAAAATTATCACATTTTGCTGTCAGTTAAGAAGAGGAAGATTAATGCTCAGGGAGCAATACGATGCTGATAATGGAAACTTAGAATAATTGTGGGTAAAAAAAGTCACCTATCACAACAGGAAGAATTAGTAAGCTATCTGAAAAGGCACGCGTATCTACGTCTCCTTGAACCACCGTTTGCAGTCTGCTTATCCACTGCCTCCACAGGCATGGGCAAACCTCCAAACTGTAAAGGCAGCATCAGTTTTGCAACCAAATAGTAACACATACAGTGATTCTTTTGGAGTTAGTATCTTTCAAAGACAGACGAAAATTAAGCTTGCTAACACATTTTTCAGAATTACACCAACAATAACACAGTTAGCCTCCTGTGTTTATGGTACTGTTCATGTGATTTTATTACACTTCTGGTGGAGTATGCTCATTAGCAGTGTTTCTTTTCCAGAAAGAAAAAAAAAATTCTTTTTAAATAACAAAAGTCTAACATCTGAGCCTTCGCAAATGGCCAGCAGAATGAATTTGCTTCTCCAGTCTCTTGAGGACTTTGGTTTGCTGTTTATCATTTCTGCATTTTGCTTGAATTCAGCATTTCTCTCTGTATAAGGGGGAAATTAAGCTTGCTATTTTTCTGTCACACATACAGATATAGTCAAAGCTTGTTTGATGATAAGAACTCAATTCGGGATCTCATCTTTTGCCCTTGGCTTTAACTTATGTATGCCTTTGTATTGTCTGTACTGCAAACACTTATGCATGTTTCTGCTATTATATATAGACTAAATATGTCATAACACATGAATGCAAAAGGATCAAAAATGCCTTCCTGCTTTATAATCTGCTCAGCCAGAAACAGACTCTGTTTCTATACTGCCTTTTCCTACATGTCATATTATCATCAGCTGTTCTTATATCCCAAAAGAATACTAACTACTGATCGATTGCCCGGACATGTCTGGCCATGGCCTACACGTGCCCCGGGTAGTTCATTTATTTGCCACGGTGGATTTGCTAGAGTGGAATTTAATCAATAGCTAATTCATTAATTCTGGTCCTCGAGTATGTCGGGATTGTGCAGTATAAAAATGACTGGCTGGCTTCAGCTTTGATTGAAATATGACAAACACTACAGCTGACAGCTTCAGCAGGTGCTGGGCTGAATATGAATTTTGCTTATTTATCCTCCGTAAAAAGAAAAAAGCTTGGGCAAAACCACAGTTTGTGCAGACAAGAGGACATTTTAACGCATATCTGTCATCAGACAGAGAAAAAAGGCATTTCTAGAGTATAGACTCACGGGATACCTGAGATATAATACAGACTGTGCGGTTTCTTGTCTTTAATTGGAATCATGGCGTTCTTCTCTCTTCTGAGTCAGTTTGGGAGGCTGTATTATTGATGAGAATGCTGTAGGATAATGTCTTTGTAGCATTCGCAAATAATTGTTTTAAAATTTGCCTCAAGGTGCTGCATGACATAAATTGTAATTTCACCCACCAACTTCTTAGAAGTCTTTCTGATAGCAGCTCCATCCACACTGTTCTAATGAAGGTTATACCACCGGAGCCATTATAAATACCTTACTTTTCCACCCCTTACAGTTAATAACTCAGCTTCGGGCTGAAACCTGGCACAAAAGGTCACAGTCGTGGAATGATTATTTTATAATGCCAAACTTCAAATAGAAAACAGTATGGGACCCAATCCTGAAGTCCTAAGTCAGGTTCTGATTTGTTATGTTTCTTGTTTTGGGGGCTTTTAGGGGTGCTTTTTAATTTTTAAGTTTTTTTTAGTTAGGACCTCAGGGTTTGTCTCTATAAAGAAGTATTGTAGTTTATTACACAATTTTAAAAGTTCTCAGAGTACTGCATGCATGTACTTGCTGACTTCAAGTTTGTGCAGTGGATTAAATTTTGTGGTGTGTTGGAAAATAGTTCATTCCCCTTAACATACTTTCCTTCTTTCTTTTTTACCTTGTAATACAATGTATTTACTTATTTTCTAATAAAAATTCTTCGTCGCAGCTTTATTCCTTTCAGAAAACTGAGGCACAATGCAGATAAACCCTGCCAGCAGTTCTGTGCAATGCTTAATTAAAAGGTTGATGGCTCTGAAAACACCATGTGGCACAAACTAGGAAAAATCTTTCATAGCTTCATGAGGAAAGAGAGGGCCTTTTATATACCTTGGAGGGAACCATAAACCCTGATCAGTGTGTAATAGAAAGCTCAAAGAAGATAAGGCCGTGGCAGAAAAACTGGGTGAATTCTTTGGTTTGATGTTCAGTATCACAGGACTTAGGAAGGTTTCTTTATCAGATGACGTTTGGGGGTGGATGAGCTGGAGGAATGATTTCAAATTAACATGTTAGTGAGAAAGATTTTAGAACAAATGGATATAGCTATAAATTGTTGGGTTGATGGTATTTGCTCAGGAGTTCTAAAGGAGCTCAGGTATGAAAGTGTCAAACTACTGTGCAGTGTAAAATATCCATTAAATTGGTCTTGGTACCGGAGGAATGAAAGATGAAGCAATGTAGTGCAGATTTCTTCAAGGAGATCTGGGGAACTAAAGACCGGTGAGTCTGATTTTCCATACTGGGAAAATGGGTGGAAAGTCAAAAAAAAAAAAAAAAACCAAAACAAACCCCACACAAAAACAAAGGGACTCATAATTATGTGAATAAAAATGGCATTTTGGGGAAGATTATTGTTTAGTATTGTCTAAGAAGTTTATAGCAACAACAGAAGTGTAATGCTATTTATCCGACTTTCCGTACTGTGTCCCACCACCTCTCTAATTACGTTAGCACTGCACTCCGCAGTGCAGCAGGTAGTTAAGTCCTGTTCAACAATGCTGAGGCAGTTGCTCAGTGTGTGTGATCTCCTGATGAGAAGAGTATTTTCCAGCTCCTACAGTCATTGAATCTTAGATTTGATGTGATTTTTAAAAATTTAACCCTTGTATGTGATGAGACAAACACAACATTCATTCTCAAAAGTGAGATCTTGTTATATTTTTAATCTTCAAGGTTAAACCCTTACTACTGTGTTGAGAAAGAGTAAGTCAAAAGTTCTCTTCATGACTCAGACACTTAAATCTGGTGATACTTGAGGAAGACAAGAAACAGAACTTCCTTTCCAAAGTCTGGTTTGCCAAAATGAATCTGATATGATATTAGGAAAAATTTCTTCACTGAAAGAACAACCCTTTGGTTGTAAGGCACTGGAACAGGCTGCCCAGGGAAGCGGTGGAGTGACCATACCTGGGGGTATTGAAAAGATATGTAGATGAGGTGCTGAGGGACATGGTTTAGTGGTGACCTGGCAGTGCTGGGTTAACAGTTGGACCCGATGATCTTAAAAGTCTTTTCCAACCAAAACGATTCTGTGAAAACCCTGCTGATTATTTAAACTTAGCTATGCATTGTTCTTGCTGTGATGCTTTCAAAAGCATCACAATTTGCCATGGGAAGCAAACATCTGAAAATGTAGACATAATGGAAAAGATCATGACATTGTGAAGGACTCTGCTTATCTGTGGATCGTTATTGGAAGGTCATACTGACTTTTCCCGTTTTGGTGGCACTGGTCAGGGAACTTCCGTGCCACATAATTTTCGTGTGCAGCTGCAGCTTTACACAATACCAGGCTATGTCCACCCCAAATGTGTATCTATAAATTGAATAATAGTAACAAAGTGATTGCTTGTTAAAAGAAAGCAATACATGCTGAGCTCTGCAGAAAAGGCATGATGTTCAAACAATTGCATCAATTCCTAGGCCTAATCTGAAATCATTTTAGAGGGAAATATGACTTGTGAAACTGTGAAAACTGGCACAGTACCTTGGAAATATACCCTTGAGAGTCTGAACAAAACTTACAGAAAGCAAATAATTCCATATATAAGACTGAGAATGCTTTCTTTGCTCCTGTGGTCTATACTGTGCAAACTCCAGGAGAGTTTTACAATGGCATTTATAAAGGCTGAAGTCCTAGTCTTCTTTTTCCTTTCTTGTTATCTTTGTTCTGAAGTTTATACAATATATTTTCCTGCTTTTACATTTTGAAGTTAGGTCCCATAACATTATTTAAATGTAGATGTGTGTATGTGCCTATGTGTTCATATGGATGTGGTAGAAAATGTAGTGACTATAAAATAGCCGTGGATGGAATATGGAATTTAATCTGTGGTTCCGATGAAGACCTTGGAATGATAATGGTGACTCTACAAGTCACCTGTGAAGTTATTCCTTCATAGGTGACATTAATTCCTGTTCTGCAAAGGCTTACTGCTGTGTGTATTCCTCTGTTTATACCTCAAGGAAGTGAAATAATTGTTCAGTTATTTATATTCTGTTAAGATGTCAAAGTTTATCTCAGCAGCTGTTGTTTCACTCTAATATTTTCAGTTTAAATTAATGCTAATTTATGATGTCACCAGCATTCTCATAGTGGCTCTGTAATTGGGACCTGCAGATTAAAAAGAGGTATTTGGAGCCAAAGTATATACTATGCAATGTTGTCAGTCCTCTTATTGATCTATGTGTAGCTTTGGGATCTCCTTCTTGCTACCCAAAGAGTGTCAAAGGGAAAGAAATTTGTGTCTTATGCAACATGCCAGACTGATTATGCAAGAAATGAAGTTTTCATTTCAAATACTGAAGTAAAATATGTACATTATAAAAGACAGCAAATTTCTGTTTCAAATGTCCCTTTTGACTTTTTTTTTTAAATGGTAATATTAAGTGATATTTTGGAGCTAATATCTGTATGTTTTTAGTAGCGATAGGCATGCTACAATTTAACATGACTTTTGCCTTAAAATAATTCCTTCCTTAAAGTGATGATGGTATGATATCAAACCTGAAATCAGCAACATGATTTTGTTTTACAGATGGCCTTTTGTGGGCTGCCGCAGTCATGCTTTTGCGCTCAGAAGTCTTGAGTCTTACTTGCGATAAACACTTGCATTTTTTGCTTCTAATTTTGTGTTAATGGAAATATTTAAGCACAGAAGAGAAGCAGTGCTTACTTGATGCTGTGGGGAGCTTTTTCTTTTAATTCTGTGCTGAAGAATACATTTCAAAGCAACATACATGTTTTGTATAATGTTTTTGAATGCAGAGAAAAGGCAAGATGAATACAAATCTGTTCTAAATGGTGTCTGAGCACAATGTGAGTGAGCTGCACTGACGACAGCTCAGAGGGCCACCCGCCTGTCCTCCACCAGGTTTCTGAGAATGGAATGGTCACGCCAGCAATAGTTCGTGTACGCCTTTGCTATAGCACCAGCAGGGCATACTGAATCCTTTCTCCTACCACTGCAGTGAAACGAGTGAAATGCTAGAAAATTTATTACACAGAAGTTTCCAGAAGTATGATGAGGTGCCTTTTAAATAGAAACGTTTAGGACTTTGATTGTGTGTGTGATTTATTTTCCAGAGTATTAGCACAGACTGACGCTTTTTTCAAACTTTGACACCTTTCGGTTATTAAAGCAGCTGTGAAATTCACCATCCAGAGGAACGTTTTGGATGCTTCAAAATATTTCACTCCACATGAAATAGTATAAAGTGGATATGTTAATCCTTTAATGTAAGTATCCATAGAAGCATAAATACTTTCAATGATTTGTCAGATGTTAATTTTCTGCTTATTGTAGATCTCTTCAAATCAGCTGGGCATCGCCAGGACAGCCAAACGGCGTTATCCTAGGATATGAACTCCTACGTAGAGCATGGCAGAGGTGTACCCCATCAAAGACCCCAAGGATCAGCAAAAATAATAGAACATGCATCTCATTAGAATGCAAAAAGAATGAAAATATCTGTGGAGAAGTGTGTTATCACCCAGAGACGAAAGTAGGTGTATATTCTTAAGTTATTGATATAATGAAAAATTATACTTTTAGGAATAAGTGTGTAACCAAACCTCTTCAGTTACCAGAGGAAGGGAAGTGAAGGGTTCTGCTTCTTTTGATATTTTAAAGTCAAAGCTCTGATACGTGTCTTGAAAGCAAAAATTTTAAAGTCCACTATGGCCGTTTGAGCTCAGCACAGGGATAGCTGTGCAAAAATCTCCAGCAGTGTATGTGAGTCAGCTGATGACAAGTGACTGTCGTGTTAAGTCTGTGATTGTTGATTTCATTTCTCCTTTCAGAAGACATGAATCGGTTAGCATTTATGAATGTATCTTGCATTAACATTTTGGTTTGGAGCAGTAGCGCAATTCTGATGTGAATTCCCAGATTATTTTCATTTACTACATGCTGGTTCAGGGTAGAAGTGGTTTTAATACATGTAAACTAAATCCCTGGCACAGGAAGCTAAGCCAGAACCTGTGTTTCAAAACCCTGTCAAATATGCTCCAGCTCTGGAGAGGGACTTTTGGCTCCCAACCAGGCTGTGGACCACCTCCTTCATGAGCATGCATCTGAAGTCTCTCCCCTTCAGAAGGCTTCACTCCACGTGCATAGTGCAGGCGTTCATCCCGAGGAATCAGGTTGTATCTGATTCAAAGATTCAGAGTAAATCTCACAAGCCAGGTGTATTGGAAGTGTGAGGAATCTCAGTACCAACCTTTTGAATCCAGTGATCCAATCCCGCTATGACAAATTACGTGGTGGGTATATGTATATATATTTTTGCATCTCACTTGGAGCGATCAGTTTTGCTCAGCTGCCTGCCATAGATCACACGCTGTAAACTACTAGAGGAGATTCTTTATCAGCTCAAATATTCTGGTATCTGTGGAGCACATTATGGCAGTTCTTATGGCTCCTTTGGCACAAAGTGGTCGCAATGGACCACTTAAAGGCTGTAGGAAATTTTGCAGGTGTACGCAGAATTTCAGAAACACTAGCAGAACTATGAAGATCCTCTCTTGTGAGGCAATCATTCCTCAAAGCCTGCATGGCAAATAGTGGTTATCAACATGATTTGCTGGGTTCCCTGCCCACCCCCCCGCCTCAATTCTTCCTTGGCTAAATGCTTAAAACCAGATTCTCCAGTACAGAAAATCTATTTAGACTGAGCTACAATTGGGTGGCTGTTACATGATAAAGATGAGCAGCTCTGAATGGGATCCATTGTGATTTGTCAGATGTATTTTTAAATTATGGCTATTTTCAGGTTAATCTTCATATGAGTTCCTGTTTAGGAGTAGGATCAATAGCGTAGCGGGAGTCTGTAATGGTTTTTATTGACAAATGAGGTAGAAAACTCTTACTTTGAAAGTAAGATTTAATGTAATGAAATGGTGTCCCTATTTGTCAAAAGCATCATCACATGTTCCGTGACTAAAGCAAACAATATGTATTCACAAGATTCCCTGTCAGATAAGACAGTAATTAAGGGAGTGAGTTATTTGAGGGTTCAGATCAAAGTATAAATTGTACTAGCCAACACAGCTTTAGATTTTGAGTTCCCTCAAAAGCAATGCTATACTAAGCATATGGATTTTTGAAGTCTTGCAAGTGAATTATGTGTGGTCCTTTGTTCTAAAAGGTTAATTTACTTATTTCAGGGTTTTGACATAGTAGTCTTTTTAAGAGATCTTGGCATGTATATGAGTTAAATTTGTATTCTATTAATTTTAGAAGTTTTCTTCTCTGCTTTTATTTTTTTTAGCCTTTGTGCATTTATGGTAACTTTGAGCTTGGAGGGTGTCCATTTACTTTTACAGCTTCCTGACTTCCTAATTTTTTCTGATTAATTTTGCATGAGTTTGTTATAATGGTCTCTCTGTAGTCTCAGAGACTGTGGTTATGAGTGGGTGCTATTTGTTAAGTAATGGACATATAATAAACGACTGGAAGGTCCACAGGAAACTGAAGCACTCATGCATAAAATGATATGGGAGTAGTTTTTGTAGGTGAATTGATTAAAATTCCCCTCCCAATGCTTTGCCTGGGTTGCTATGTCTATCTGCCCCAGCCATCCAAAATGTCTGTAAGAGATATCAACAGAGCTCCTGGCACATCCATGTTCCTCTTAAAGTAGAGTTCATGACAGGGAGAGCGTAAGACCTTATGCAGCAAACTTCTGTCTCACTTCTATAGAATCCACTGTCAGTCTATACCAGCTGTAATGCTGAAGCATTTTTGCTAGTATAGGTGGTCCTTAGATTCACCAGTCTACTGGACAGGAGTGAAGAAAAGCAACGCAGACCAGTGTACAGTTGTTCCGGAAAAAAAGCCTCTTATCGCAGTGCCAGCTGCTATTCACCATACATTAACTGTACAGCCAAGTGCAAAGAGATGCCACTGAGAATTAAATGCTGAGCAGCTTAAGTAATATTCGGATCCAGAATAATAAACAAGTTCTTTGTTCATTTGATGTTAGACTGGTCAGCAAAAGCAGACGGATTGTATGTAGTTCCGATAGGCAAATAGGTTGTGGAGTTCTCACTTTTGCTCAGGTCACTTACTGCGACTGCTGTACAAGATAATAATGGGTCTAATTTCCCTCTTAACTATTTCCTTGAATTGAGGAGTATAAAGTGAGAGGAAAACTAGGCCTTTTATATAAAAATTATTTGGACATGTGGCTTGAGTTATTTGTTAATATTTCCTTATGGATTTATGGGTTACATTTGGCATCATCAGCTTGCTATTGAAGGCACTGCAGAAAAAGAGGGATTTGTTATAATTCCTTATCTAAGACATCACCAAAATATAATGCCCTCCATCCATAGAAACCAAAGCGTTTCAGTAACAGGAACACAGGGGTGTGTTTTCACTGCACAGCAGAGTGGGATGCAGACACTCTCCAGCTGACAGTGGCTCGGTTGGGTCCAGCCGGGTAGCACAGTTATATCGGAAAGGTTGCGCTGAACAGCCCAGGAGCAGGGTTTCACTGGTGTGTGTGTGCTGCGTTTGGGAGCCGCGTTAGTATCGCACTGTGCTGTGTAAATAAGCCAACTTGCTCGGCGCTGTCTTGGGAATCTCTAAAAGAGCAAATGACCTTTTCACTACAAGGGATGTGAACGTGCACGTTCATGGGCTCATGTAGGACTGATATTAAGCCTAATGATTCCTCCTATCCTAAATAACCTTTGCATCACATCCCTACTTCTTGTTTCTAGTTGTTACCTGGTGTTGTGCTTCAATGTTAGCTATATCTGTGTTGTTTCAACTAAAGCTAGCACAGTGCTGTGCCTGGTATCCTTACCCTGCTGTTTGTAATCAGACTTGGAAGGATTTATCATTCTTGAGTGCAGAAAGAATTTTAGAAGTTTTCGTTGTGTGTAGGTTTGCAGAAAAGCTGAGAATACTCTGATGATGAATTTTGTCAGCTGCCAGGTGGGCCCCTATGTCCTACATATCCTGTACACCTTTTATCGTAACAGACCTGTGCTGCTCAGGTGTTTCCAAGCTGCCAAAGTTGACAGTCTTTTCCTAACAGTTTTCATTAAGGTGTGATCCATAGCTCTATCTGTATTTGAAATCTCAAACCAGATATCAGCTTACAGAGCACCTATCACGAGATCTGCAGAGATGCGCTTCAGTTAACAAGGGAGTGTACCCTAGCTTCACCCATCAGGAAGCATAATGTTAGGATTGATGGGGAAGACATTCCTGTATTATCTGTGTAGCTACCAACTATCCTTCTGTGGTTACTGGCATCCTGGGGTGAAAAAATGATGAGACAGGTACAGTAAAAAATTAATTAAAGTAGGGACATAAAGGCTAATAATTTCTGTACGCAATGGATCATGAGTATGAACATCAGTGGTTAAAAGGGTCCTGACTGAAGGTGTTACTACAACTTCAGCACTTTTTACTTTCAGTAGCAACAAGCTGTATAAATCTGCAATTAATGAACTAATCAAGTATAACTCTGACATTACTAGGAAGTGCAGGCTCACCCCTTTACTCACCGTAATTAACACGTGCCATTTGTTATAAACACCAGCAGGACTTTTCTCTTTAAGGACAGGAGGAGCAAAACGGCGGTTTGATAGCAAGCCTCAAAAGCATTATTTTCAGGAGTGAAAACTAATAACATCTCAACACCAGAGAAGGATATGCCATCAATATTTATGTAAACTTTAGTATTAATGCCAGCAATATTGTGCAAATTCTTTTCAAGTTCTTTCGGGCTTAGAAAACCTTTAAAAAGTTAACATTCATGTATGGTGTGTGTGGTAACACATCTGAAAAAGAGGAAGTTAAACTCATTTTAGAAAGATAATACACAGTGATTTGTACCAGAATAACAGTAATTTCTGCTCATGGATTCTAGATCCAAGGCTGTACCAATTACCAAAGGAGAATAGAAGTTTGAGAAAAGAAATGGGTGTGTAAGTATACTTAGCAAAAAAGAAAAAAATATAGATTCAGAGATAATTCAAACAAAAAAAGAATGAGCCTTGCTGATTTAAAATATTCCCTCTCACACGAGAACACGATGGGTCAATCATCACTCTGGTGCTTGCTCCATGGGCAGAAATTCTTAATGAACTCCTGGAGCTCACAGGAATTCCTCAGAGTGTTTTGTGAGTTGCTGTTTCCCGAAGTGGCGCTGGCAGCAAGTGTTTGACGAGCAGATAGACGTGGCTGCCTGGCACAGCTGTTCGCTTGGGTAAATCAGGCCTGGCTCAACTGGCGTGTGTCCATAAGGCCAGATAATATCCTTCAGCAAAGTCTTCAGCAAGCAGAGGGATCAGGGACGACACAATTTTAATTAAAAGGCAGTTGCATAGATAAGTTTGGTGTATTTTTAAAAATTGTTAAAATATTGTGTAATCCTGCCTGCCAGATTTGGTATCTCATTGCTCTGTGCTACTGTCATGGCTGACTGGGCCTTTCTTGGGTATTGCAGTAAGCCTGTCTCCATGCCCAGCCCTTCCCAGTCCCTGTGCTCCTAGGTCACCATCCCTCTGTGGGCTTGGATGGGAGGGTAACTACAGGACTGATTTATGAGTAGCTCCGTCTACCACTGTTTTAAAGGGTCCCATGATAGCTAAGGATGGTGAGGCCACACCTTGAATGCTGTGTCCAGTTTGGGGAGCCGCACTCCAAGAAGGACATTGAGGTGCTGGAGTGTGTCCAGAGAAGGGCAACGAAGCTGGTGAAGGGTCTGGAGCACAAGTGTGATGAGGAGCAGCTGAGGGAACTAGGGTTGTTTAGCCTGGAGAAAAGGAGGCTCAGGGGAGACCTCACCATTCTCTACAGCTACCTGAAAGGAGGTTGTAGTGAGGTGGGGGTCAGTCTCTTCTCCCATGTAACAAGCAACAGGACAAGAGGAAACGGCCTCAAGTTGCACCAGGGGAGGTTTATGTTGCATATTAGGAAAAATTCCTTTACAGAGAGAGTTGTCAGGCATTGGAACAGGCTGCCCAGGGAGGTGGTGGAGTCCCCATCCCTGGAAGTGTTTAAAAGCCATGTAGATGTGGTGCTGAGGGACATGGTTTAGGGACCCTGGCAGTGCAGGGTGAATGGTTGGACTTGATGATCTTAAAGGTCTCTTCCAACCAGATGATTCTGTGATCTTGTATCATCCCTAAACATCTTCAGGTTAGCAAGCGTATGTTAAGCTTTCAACCCTCTGTGCAAGGGTGAGATCTCCAACCTCCCTACAATGTTGGTGTCACTGTATACGATCACGATGAAGCTTCTATTTTCATGTGCATGGTAACACCATCCAGTTGGGACTGTCACTTTTAGATCTAAGAGGATGAGATAATAATAACCTTTTGCCACTATAACTTTCAATCCATCTGCTTTTCTTCTTTGTCTGTGACATAATTTTAGCATTACTTGAATGCATTTATTTTATGGATTGATAATGCAGAATCCTTGGGCTGAATATCAATGCAAACAGAAACTAACTATCGTTAGAGGACTGCCAAAAGAATGTTATTTAACAATTTACAGCTGGCTGCAGAGGATCTTATGGAGCTACATAATAATAGCACCAGCTATATCAATCGGTGATGGCAGAGGAGAGTTTAAAGCTGACTGGGCCCCCTTTTGGAAACTGTCTGTGGAGCATTGAGAAATACTCAGGGTCATAAATACTGTTTTAACACAGAAAAGTAGCTGCTGAAAGTATTGTAACATACCTGGGTGTTCAGCTGGGGATTTTTTGAGGGAATTCAGGAGGAAAAGGAGAGACACCAGGAATAATGCAATCGTACAAATAATGTTCCAACCGGAATGCTTTAGAGTTAGTGCTAAAAAAACCCTCCCAGTGTCTGTGTGAAATACGCAGAGCAACTCTTTCTGTTGAGGCTTCACAAGGGAAAGGACATTCCTTAAAGCTGGAAACATCGCATGGAAATGGCTGCTCAAGCATTTGAGCCTGGATAATGCAAAGATGTGCAAGTTTCTTTATCTGAAAGATGAAAAGACTGTGTTCAGGTGGAATTTGGGTGGTGTGCATCACCGAAAAGAAGGAAACAGTACAGAGATGACAAATGAAATCCATGGAAAGAAGAAGATAAATTGGGCTAGACAGATCCCAGAGGGAGACACAATCCCAAGGGGCACACAGATTGGGACCAAGAATATGTGAGAAACGTATATTTGGACTCCTTTTGTGCAGGCAGGTACATTTACTGGCTCAGGTGTCTCAAGCTCGGATGCACTAAAAAGGACAAGACAGAGGCCATTTTTACAAATGTCAAGAATTGTTGCTAAATTTGATCTATTCTGAGGACAGTGTCATGACAACACTTGATTCGATATTTTTAATAATGCTTTTAAATTACTTGGAAATACAGAGAGACCAGATAACCTTCTGGGTTGCTTTGAAGCCAGTTGTAAGTGAAGAAGAACTCAGCCTGGAGTGTGTGCCAGTCATAAAAAAAATATCCAAAAAGATAGGAAGCAGAGGAGAGGTGTAAAGCGGAGTTTTATTTGACATCTTAACGAATGATCTGGAAGAAAGAACAGTAGGTTAATTAAATTCATAGATTGGATTATATTACCAGTGACAAGGTGGACAGCAAAATAATATAATAGGACCTATAGAGACTCAAAATTCCTGAACAGAAAATGACAAAATTCAGCTGCATTTGTAGTCTAAGACAGATGCTGAATGAAAAAGTGTGCTGGAAAAGCAGAAAGAATATAAGGTTATAAAACTTCACAGTATAATGAGGAAACAAGAACACCTTCTGCCCTACCTCACGTTAATTTTGGGGTTACTTATTATTTATATTTTGTAAATATCTATCGGAACTTAATCTAATACTCCCAAAGGTGATTGAGTAAAGGCCATTCCAAAGTGAACAGAACAAAGCATCATCCTTCTGAAGTCAGGGAGATTTTATTTATGGCTTAAGAACAGTAATAATATTCTTTTTCGCTGTTTGTTTATTTCTGTTAACGTTATAAATGTAATACAAATTAGATGTCCTGAGCCTAGTAATATGCATTTTTTTTAATTTTTTTGTCAGCTAGTAATTAAAGTACCCGAGTAAACAGAAGATCCTTCTAGAGGAACACTTTCTTTCTTTGCTGCTAAGATAACCTGATCAGAACATGGTTAAAGGCAGGGGCAGAAGTGCTCCATGGCAAAAGAAAACGCAGCAGCAACTCTGCTCTGACCTCTGTGCCGTACTGCCAACCGCGTTTTCCATCTAGCTGTAAGCGGCATCCTTCTGGCTAATACAAGTCACACTTGACTGTAGGTTCTGAGTTTACAATTTTTATGATGATTCTACTGACTGTTGATGTGATTTGCTGTGTGTACAGCGTGCCACTCCATCGGCACAGGAGAAGTGTACAAACAATTATTTGATTGTTCAAGTGTATAATTTTCTCGGCAGCACCTAGAAAGAAGTCCACAGTTAAAAGGCTTTTTCGAAATTCATTTCCATGTAAATTTTATTTTGAAAAAAATTCCTTATATAAATACTATTCTCCTGAGATCACATTGTCTGAAGAAATGTGGTCATAAATAAGTGATCATGTGCTATAAGAAGAAAATTCCACTTATTTTTAGGTTAACAAAACCCGAAGAACTCATATTGGGAAATAATGTTTTTCAGTTGTAAGGGTTTCAAATGATGTTTCATTGTAAATAAATAAAAAAATAAGAACTGGGGAGAAAAGAAAAGGGTAAGGTGATGGTAGATTACATCTACATATTGCAATCTACTCCACGTTGAGAGACTCAAACAGCCTGCAATGCATGTGAAGATGATTCATATTAATAGACTATTTTACTAAGGCACAGGATGGTTGAAGGCCACAAAATAGCAACGTTCTGTCAGGTACACAGTAGTTTACTGAAGTCTGATAATGCTGGAGGAGACAGGATTTTAGCCAAGTTACATTCAATGTGGCTGCAGCCATATTAGGGTCCGTACTAGGATGTGTGTTAGTGTTTTGCCAGAGAACATGTTAGGTTCTGTTTAACTGGTTCTTTTTAACTACTTCTAGGTATGTTGTAATGGGATGCTGCACGACAATAAACCTGGCTTCCAATGCTGCGAGGACAAGTACATTCCATTTATTCTTAATCCACCAGGGGTTTGCTGTGGTGGTCAATTACACGCTGTGCAACCGAAACATCAGTGCTGCGGTGGTTATTACGCCAGGGTGTTAGCAGGTAGGAGACAACTCCTTTCCGCTTCTTGAAAGAAACAAAACTGCAAAGTTGATGTATCTGTTAAACCAAGGAGAATGAGAATATAGCAGTAAATGTGAAATTTTTCATGATTTCTAGATGTCTTCGAGAATTGTGTGGGGTGGGATAAGCAGATAAAATTTGTCTTCTAAACACAGTACGCTCTGTTTATACAAGAAAGGCTTAATTGATGAAACCTGATGAGTGGGTCATTTCCCAGAGAACTAATTTATGCCAAACTATACTTAATTGCAGTAAGTGCCACATAATGGGGAGGGCAGTTCTGCTTAATAGGAACACCATCAGGCCATTCAGTGGTGCGGTTTAGTTCTCTGCTTGACTTGACCCCGCGTGGTTTTCCCTAGCCATTTCTTGTGCGGAACCATTGTTAGCATTTGAGGTTGATATTACGGATTACATCACTTCTGCTTGTTTCTTCATTGTCTACTCTTCGTTTCTACCAGTGTTACAGATCAGAGTACACATCCCACGTGTATTACCTTTGATGGAGATTTATCCTTTTTTTAAGGCTGATCATACTCTTATTCTCAGAGCTCTTTGGGAAGTTTGCCAAAACTGTGCTTCTGTGCTATTGTCCAGAATTTGGTCTTCCAGTGTGTTGTTGGGTTTTTGACAGGAGAAGGGGAGGAGAAGGGGAGGGGAGCCCTTTCAGGGGGCAGTGATCAGAGCATATATCTCTTTGTAGGCAATTGTCAGGTCAGGAGCTAAAATGCTTCCATTACTCAGGAGCTGGCACACATTCCCTAGACTCAGAAATGCTTGACTTTTTGCCAACGCATTCAGCACATCCCAAGTTCTGATCCTTTGAAAAGTAATTCATATCTCACAATATTAGAATGCCTTCCATGATGTCATCAGAAAAATGCTATCACACGGAAGAAGCAGAGAAGACTCTTTTGCTGGCCTCATTAATCTCAATGTACTGAAATGGAGAGATTATACTGTGACCTCTGTCCCCATCCAGTGGTTTATGTTAACTAGCTTAATGTTGTTTACATCAAGAAAGAAAAGCGCAGCGAAACAAAATGCCTTATGTCTGCAAGTAGTCCTTGTTTCAGTCAGCAGTCCACAAGCATGAAACAGTGAATGTTTGAACGTGGTTTTAAAAATTTTTTTATCTATTTGCTGCATTCTCTTTTTCTGTTCTCTAAAGGGCAGCAACATGAACAATGTTGGTCACTTTTTCTTTTTTATTTTTATAAATATGCTAATAACCTCAAGCTAAATGTTAATGTGGGTCATTCTTTGATAAGGATAACAATTAACTGGTAAGACGGCATGGTAGTTTTCAGAGAGAGAACGTTTTCAAGCCTAGCTTGGAATGGATCCCATTTTGAGAGGTTAATGAGAAGGTTACTGATCCTTTGTGTCTTATGTCTAATAGTTCTTTAAAAAAAACAGTTTTATTTCCAATAGATGTAAGCTACATTCTGTGTTTTAATACTTTCTCTGTGTGGCAACTAAATTAGATTCTGAGGAATGCAGGAAAATGTGATGAAATATCTAAACAGATTATATCTATTATACTCGAAAAATTTGTTCTCATCTTTTTTGTTTATTATTGACTTTATTTGATAAAGTTATTTATACAGGAAACTCTCTAAGCATACATATTTCCCAGATGTTGTTTGGCCAGCTTGATAGCTCTAGATGTACTGAAGCACACTGGGCTGAAGGCATGAAGATTACAAATTAGGAAGGCAGCAATCTCAGTTCTGAAACAGTAGTACACAAAGAAGTGCAAACATCCATCCCAGGACTAAAATGGGAAGAGAGATTCTCAAAGCGGTGAAGAACAAATAATGCTACTACCACCCAGGCACCGTTTTGGCAAGGTGCGTGTGGTGGCAGTAAAACGGTGTTCTCCCTCATCTGTTACAATCACATCACGTGTTTATTTCTGACATAAGCTGCATTGGGTTTAGGGGGCTCTTGTCTGTAATTCCCAACCTTTCAGAAGAAAAGGACTTGAGATATTATTTGCAATGAGAAAAATGAGTTTTCAAAATCAAAACACACCTCTTTTATTAGCAGTCAGTAATCCAAATACTTTAATCACCTCTATTATCCATCTTCCATGGCAGAACAAAACCCCTGCTCCTTTCAAATGACATTTGAGCCACAGAAAACATTGCAACACAAAAAGATAATACAAACATGTAACTTTTAGAACACTGGATCAAATCAAGTACGGACACTGGTGAAGGAAAATTATTGCCATTTACCATAATTTTTTTATCCTTTATAGCAGCACTTACTCTGCTCATAGCGCACAGTTTATCCCAGTGTCAGTCTCACTGGCAGGCTTATGCTAGGGCCTTTTCCTGCAAAAGCTGATGCTTTTGCTTAAGTAGCAGCCAAGCCCACTGATTGTGATAGTGCAATTTAATATTTAAAGTGAGTTTAATCCTTAAGTTCTTTGGGAGATGAGGTCCTGAGCGACACTGGAAAACTCTTTAAGCAATGCGAATTAGTCCTTCAAAACAAGTTTGGAATGATTTTGAAGACAAGGAAATTTTTTGCTGAGAGTAAGTAGGCTGACTGTTAATCATAGCAAGAATGATCTCTCTACTGTGTAGCTGCCTCTGCTTAAAGGTTTTCATCTGTATAATTATATTTACAGAAATTATTTTTGTTGCTCTTCTCAGTTTGTCATGTTTGCATTTTGATATCTTACAGAGTCTTGGCCCTGAATTCATGAATGCATGTTTCTTTAATTATTATTACAAATGAAAATAATACTTTTATAGCATTCTAAAGTACCGAGTGATTCCATGCTTTGAACATTTTGTACACATGAAGCTACTAGTGTGTGAACCCAGACTTGTTACTAACAGATGAAAGCCTCTCAGCGATTTCAAGAGCTATGAATGCATAAAATCTTTAATTGTATTCTTAAATTGACAGGAGAAGTTTGTTGCCCTAACAAAGAGCAAAACCGAGTTTCAGTTGGAATTGGTGACTCTTGCTGCCAGGGAGTGCCCTACTCCACATCGGGCAATCAAATCTGCTGTGGTGGATCCCTCCATGACGGTTTCAATCAGCAGTGCTGTGGTGGAGAAGTCATAAGCACAGACTTGGTCTGTTGTGGTGATGAAGAAGAAGGGACTGCACACAGACCTCTCACAGGTAAGTGGTAAGTTTTCAAGAAAAAAGGGTCTTGTGACAGTAACCTTTCAGCAGTGACACACTCAGATTTAAGGTGTGTATGCTAATTTGTTTAAATGATGTTGCACTTCACTCACCTATTCTGATAGACTGCAGAACGGTGAGCTTTCCGTAATCCTTCTTTGCCTTTGTCCAAAAGCTATGGGGGCTGGAGACACCAGAAAATTCAAAAGGAGTGCATGGTCCTTCATTATGCCACTCAGGAAATAGGACCAGTCCCCTCTCAATGAGTAGGGCAGAGGTTAGACTTGGCTGCCTTGCACTGCCACGCGTCCCAGTGCAGGGATTTGCCATTTTCCCTGGAGATGTGGAGTTAGTCACCTGGAAATTGAGGATTACGATCTGCTTGTTGATCTATGTCCCCCACTTGTGCATCTACACAGGGTTTAAACCTTCTGCAGCTTAAAATTAACAAAACTTTATCACTATCACTAGTTGCTTGTTCATCTGGTGTATCCCATTCATTTCTTGGACACTACAGGAAATTACTCCAACACTCAGACTGAGCGTATCATCTCAACCCTACTTCCTTGTAAAGCACTCTGTGACTAGCTGGTGGCAGAGGTTGGAGGTATTATTACAAACCCTATTCAGGTATTTTCATGTGTCTTTTCTTTCCACAGTTATTAGACAAATTATTTACCATCAGCCTGACTAGAAGACTTGCACTCTCAAAAGGGATCCCAATTTCAAAACACAGAAATAATGAAGGTTTAGTACCCAGTTCTGCTTGGTGTACAAAGATGAGTGATGCAGAGCTTTCACCTCGTATGTGCCAGTTTGAGCCTCTAGTTGTACAACTGAGGATCTTAATACAGATCGAAAAATCCAGATCTGAAGGCTGAACTCCTCCATTCCCCCAAAATGAGCTGTACCTTCAGCTTACTTTTTGTATTTGCTGGATCCTTCAGCCGCTGTGGTATTGGAAGCACCCTAGTTCTGTGATGACTGTCGGGAAGGGCTAATCAGAAGAGCCATTGCAACACTTTCTATGGTTTCTATACCACCCTTCCCTTCCAGCGATGACTGACGGAGTGTATGCTGTGAACAGCACCCCTTGCGTGATTTTAGCTCCCTCTCACTGTGATCCCTAATTGTGCCTGACCTATGCAGGGCTCGCGACATCGGCTCTGAACAAGGCCCTCTTGCATAGCCACTCATTGTGTGGCTGCCACAAGACGGGGCTGGCTCATAAAACATCTCTTTATGTACTTTATTACTTAAACTCTTTTATTTGCCTGCAGGAGCCCTTTAACAAAATCACATTGAATTGACTTTCTCACACCAAATCAAATCTCCCTGGTCCCAGTTCAGTTGTCTTTGTCAATATGTATTTTATAAATGGAGTGAATTAACAGATGCTGTTGGAACAGAACTGCTGGGGTAGCGTTTATGTTTTTACTGCTCTCTCTGGGCAGATGAGTTGTGTAGGAGTGTAATACAGGTATCTTGGGATGAAAGTTATGTTCTTCATTTCAGTATATATGTATTCTTAACAGTTTTTTCCTTAAATATATATATTTAAAAAACCTTTATACCCCTGTCTTTAAAATCCATTTAGCCTATAGCGCTCTATCACTTACACCATTTTTCTTGCGAATGGGTCCAAATGACATTTTTTTGGCTATTGAAAAAGAAAACAGTGGCTTTTTCATCGTTCACAGGTTTTCTGTGAGGACTTTATGCTGTGAGCCGGCACACAGCTGAACACAAATACAGGTTTGAAAGATGAATTAGCGCCATCGTTGAAAAGAGATCGTATTCTGTTGCATTAAGCATAGAATAGATTGTGGTTTCTTATCATATCATATACATTATGCTCAATAGGTTTTTGCTTAATTTCTTAGAGTAATTCAACCTTGCTAAATACATCATGAAAATGCACAAGCCAGGCACAAAAATCTACAGTTCCCTATCCCTATTATTATAGTGTTTCCAATGGAAAAAATACTCTCACATAAAACCAAAATTTACTTATCATTGGCAAATGGACCAGTAGAATTTTGCCAGGATGTGGTAATTGGAAAGCTGATCTCATTGTCTAGAAGGGGAAGAGGTAAAAGTGGTGGCTTTGCACAAAAGCTGAAATGCTTCTGAAGCTTCGTAGTCGCCAATGAATGCCATGGTTAAAAATATGATGACAATTGAAAGCTTTTGTTTGGGAGCTTTAGTTCCATGAAAAATATCATACAAGAAAAACATGATCGCTAAAAGTGCAAGCCTTGTGCCCAGCCTTATGGTTGCGTGACTAGTTTGAAAGCAGCGTGTTTCTGCAGAATCTAGACCTGGGTTTGCACTGAGAGTTGGTTTAAGGGCTTGAATTGTAGAACTTTTTCATTTGCCATTGTATACCTTTTTCAGAGAGTTTGTTCTGCTAAAAGGGATGTTTTGTCCATCTCACGTTACTCTTTTTTATTTTTTAAATCTCTATTTTCTTAGGTTTGATTTTTCGCCCCTTGTTGGCCTTATTTAGTGGGGTGACCATAGAGACATCTACTGGCAAAGGCTGGCGGTGATGCCATTGTACACACACATCCTGAGCCCCACTGCTGCAGTGTGATTATCCAAAGTTGTCTATTTCTGGCTATAAAGGATAATGCCAGCTAAAACCACTCTTGGATTTTCTCTTAAGAAAGGAAAAAAAAAAACCAAAACCACAACCCTAGTAAATACTGACATCCCAGGTTCATGAAAGATGATGCTTTGTACCGTTGTGGTTCCTGATCTGTAATAGTTGCAATACCCACGTGTAAGCCAAGGATTTTTGGAGTAGTTTGCAATATACACTGGCTCTGTATTTTGTTGATCCTCTATTCTGGCTCCAAAGGCTAAGCCTTTTAATACTCATTTTTCCCTTTCAAAAGCATTGGGTTTGCAGATTTACTAAATTAGTAATTCATCACTCAGCTATGTTTGTAAATTGTTTCAGTTGCTGGGGATGAACATGAAATAATTGTTGACAGAAATCACTGTTAGCAGGAAGTGTCTTTTCTAGCCCATGGATTTTCTTTTTGCTGTAATGCGTTATGTGCCTGTGAAACATAAATATATAAAGCATGACATGCGCATTTTAGCTGATTTACAAATAGTTTGTATTTGGTTATTTTGCTGAATTCAGCAAGGGTTGATAGGAATTTCTGGATCCTTAAGCAATTGAATAAAGTGATTTTTAGAAGGCAAATCAATCCATCAATATTACATAGTCCTATTTTGTTTTTCTTGGAGCATATTTAAAATTGTACGTTCAAGGTGTCAAGGTTCAGGAGTCAAGTGTTACATGTGATAAATTAAGCAAAGGTCAGAGGCTATGCAATGCAGTTTCAGAAGATTGTCTACCTCTGCCTTTGCAGCTCATTCATGCTGAAGTGATGCACTATGGGAATTACTACCAAACTCTGCTCTGCAACATCTGCTCTCCCTAAGTGAGTTAGTGCACGTCAGACATCTTTATGTCAGAATATTGCAGTGATGGATGCAGTCTTCAGAAAATGCTGCATAAAAATCTGGTGTGCCGTTCTGGCCATTAAGTGAAATTACTATTTAAATTAATGGCGCTGTCACAGTTTATCTGTGCAAAGAATGAACGCTGATTAGGGTATTAAGTAATTAGCAATTTATCACACTGGAACAAGGTTGATAATAATTAAAGAAGTAATGGTTTACCAAAGAAACTAGAAAGGGAGTCACTTCTTGTTATGTGAGTGAAATCTTGGCTGAAAAATTTAATTCAGTTAAACAAAGATGAGGTTCGCGGTGAAAGAATACAGCCTTGTTTGTTTCAATACGAAAACGGTTCGTTATCCAAATTTTAGTTTGCCTGTCAAAAGTCCCTTGGGGCTGTCAGAGTTGCTTATTAGTATTGAATTGAGTCATTTTCTGCATTAATTCTCTACTTAAAATTGGTAGAATCCTAGGACAATTTGGGGAAAGGGTGTGAACAAGAGGAAATTTTTACCTCTTGGAGAGCTGGTGATCACAGTTTGATTGCTGTGAAGGGAACCGGCCCTGAAAAAACATAAAACGGGTAAGTAACATCACCATTTTTAGTCATTCCAGTGATTGGAATGAAACGCTCTGAATTCTCTAGCAGGATCATACCCTTAAAGGGTAATTTTCATTATGTATGACTTCCTAAGAGAGATCTGCTGCAATAAATGGCAGTGGGAAAAGTGGCCGCTTCCGCATGTGTTTTAAATGTCCACTACATACTACAGCAATTATGTCAAATACTAACTCCTTTGTAGATGTAACAGTATATCACAGCCCTGTTTTTTGTGTGACATCTCTGTCGTTGAATTAGTAATAATATTGATTTTGTTGCCAATTATAGAGGTGTTTGTAGCATTTGGTTCAGAGTTAAAATTTACCCCTTTAAATGGTCTGGAGTTCGTCACTGGTGTTTCACAGTTGCAGAATAATTCATATGAATATATGGAAAATTACACTGGTTACGGCAAGCTTTTCATTTTAAAATAAAATTATAAAAAACAGAAGAAAGACAGTAGAATTAATTTTGGCAGCTTATCGATTCCACTATGAGAAATGCAAATTATATTTAGATATTAAGTTCTTAAAGAGTAATTCTCTGTATTAAATGACTGAAGCCATTTGCCAAGTCACCCATTCACTTCTACGAACCTAGTATGAACCCCCAATTTAAAACATAAAGCATAGTGTGAAACATTCTGGAATGCCAAGATGCACTACTGGAAGACTGCCCATGTGAGGGGGGCTGAATGAGACCTGACTGGAAAGCACATGGAGAAGCTTTCCCAATTTCTGCATTCTACAGGAAATTGTCATCCACAGTCTGTCTTCGAGGTGCTGCGCACTATACCTCGGTGCGGTATTTCATAGCAAAGGTTCTGACAGAAGTTCAGCCATGGTGTAAGTTGATTGAAGGGGAACCCTGTATATTCCTCTTGTTCTTGATTGTTTTCAGCGCCTCTAGAAGTCAGGATGCTTACTTCAGTCACCTCACATTTGAATTTAATCTCACTTTAGCTAAATCTGCGTAATTTCACAGCTGCTGATGGGTTTATGCCAAGCTATAGCGCATTCTGAGCTTTCGCCTCTCTTAGCTGTTTATTTACTTACATTTCATATGCAGATATATTTTTTTGCTTGTTTGTTCATTTCAGGGATGTTCTGTTGTGGGCAGGAATACGTGAATATGTCAGATACCATATGCTGCTCGGGTTCCAGTGGTGAGTTCCTAGCACACGTTCGAAAGAATGACCAAGTGCCAGCAAAATGCTGTGAGACTGAACTTATTCCAAAGAGTGAAGAATGCTGTAATGGAGTTGGATATAATCCTTTGAAATATGTTTGCTCTGACAAGATTTCAGCTGGAATGATGATGAAGGTAATTGATAGAAAATCTCCCGGTAGCTCTGATTTGACGATGGAAAGAGAAATACACTGTTCATAACTATTTTTCTAAAATAGGAATATAAAAACTCTTGTGTGCATTATTCATTTTCGCATTACATCCATATTAATACCGAATGAGTTCACCATGATTGATGTTATTGCAATGAATTCTAAAGGAATTAATAATGATTAGCTGCCTCTGTGAAGTGTTGCCCAGCACTTCAGATTAGTACAGTGGCTAAAAGCTGGCATACTAACAAGACTGGCATGTATAGCCAGCTTCCGTTCTGTGACCAGAGCTCCTGATGATGTTCCTTAAGTGGAAATTAAATTGAAGTGGCCGGTTCTGAAGTATAAAAATGCTATTACATTTCAATTTGGGCAGGCAGTATGCCATAGATTCCCCAACCTCCTAAAAAACATGTAAATAAAAATAAAGCAATTGGTATTTCTTGGATTCTTCTTCATCCTGATCCTATATAAAGCCAGTGGCAATTTTGGCATAAGTTTCAGCAGTCCTGGGATAGGTCCCTGTATAACTTCTAGCATCAGTGAGGGCTATTGTATTTTTAATGCCTTTTGCACTTACTGGATTATACAGTTTATTTTCACTCTGTTTTAATATAAGAGTAAACTAAACACCACGAAGGCCAATTCCTTCTCTAAGAGTGGTCCATGACTCTAGGTATCAGCATGAGACAATCTGACCAAACTTTCACAGTTGCCAAGTCTTGCAACTCCAGCTGAATTCAATAGAAATCGTCAAGAATTAGCATCTTGGAGTTATACATAAGCTGTAAAAATATTGTCAACTGTTACTACAATTTTTGTTTAAGAACATGAACATTTCAAAGGATGGAAACCCTCTTTATATATATGTATATTTTTATATATAAACACATAAATATGTATTTATGGTTTTATATTTAGAAAGCGAGGGAGAAAGTGGGTAAGAAAGAAAGAGGGTTGCATTTTGTGAGTTCTACAATATGGCAATCAGGTAGGTATTGTGGAATTTATCACTAAAATAAAACCAGAATCCATCCTGCCACATAGAGGTGTTCCTGTACCCTTTTCATTCAGCTGCTAAGTTAACACACAAATATTTCTTCCGTCTTCTCCTTTTCACGTCAAGTTTTTTCATGTCATTTCATTTTCAGACTGTATAATTTTCTCCTAGAGAAAATCCAGGTGTTGTGATGAGTCAGCTACAGTTCCCCAATGCATTGTATTAGTAGTTCATGAAAGGCAAAGAATGGCTGAGAATAAGTGAGCAAATTCTGGCAGATAACGTGCTAGGTCCATGCCTTCGGTATAACCTATAAACAAAGGAAGGGCTTTGTATTTCACTTACCCACAGCAGAAAAGAGATAGCAGTGCTGGCTTTCTGATGGGTATAGATTTACTTGTGTTGAAAGGACTGATATTCTGAAACATATTCTGGAGCTACTGTATATGTGAATCCAATCCATCTATATCCTATATCTATCACGATGTAACTTTTGTGAAAGCGCCACGTTTGGGAAATTAAATTACCTGAAGTTCATAATCAGCTAACAACCTAATTCCAATAGTTGAATTAAGGGAGCATTAAATATAATCTGTTTGCTTTTCCTTCCAAAGTCTGTAGCCTAATGGGCCGAAATACTTGTAGCAAATATTGCAGTATGTTTCTTCCTGCAACAACCTATATTTTATGAGAATTATTGCTCTCTAGTTTATAGTTTGGTGAAAATATTATTTAATGAATTTTAATGGAAACTTATGGATGTTGACAGTCTATTTCTATTTCTGTGAATTGTTCTTTATGGGTTAAATCTTCTATCTGCATCAATGCATTTGCAGAGGTCCTCTTATTGCAGCAAAACTGCTGTTTAGGAGTGATGTGGTGGAGGGCGTGACTTCTATCACCCATGGATAGAATTCTCAGCCTTAACAGCTGCCAAGGAATCGCACAGAGAGCCCTCATGTACTTGGCAAGCTGTGTGAGGGGCAGGGAATTGGCTATTGATTTGCCACGGGATATTGGCCTTTGCAGGAGCAGAACCTGTTCTCGTTTGACTATAGACTCTCATGCTTTCAACAAAGCCAGTCATTTGGTCTTCCAGTGGTTAACATTTGTGATGTTTTCATTCAAGGACCTTCCAAAAAATGTTTCTTTTAGAAAGAATTATAAAAAGCATTAGTGACCAAAGACTGTGGACAGACCCCAGGCTGAAAGGCTGTCCCACAAGCTAGGAATATCAATGTACTCAATGTAGTTCCTTGACTTGTATGTTGCATAATGGAAACATTTGTGAAGAAAAGCAAATGCGGTAAATATAATAGCATTGTATGTGTATTCCTTAGGTAAAAGAAGAATGCAAGGCTAATACCCTTTGTCCTTTATCTATGGAGGCAACAGCACATTGTGGAAAGTGTGACTTTGATCCTAGGGAGAACATCTGTGCGTGGGTAAAAGGTTCACAAAGTGCTACAGAAAAGGAGATAAAGGAAGGTGTGTGTCCAGTTGAAGAGGAGACTGTCTACACAGGAAGTCCAAACCAGTATTCATTTACAGGTAAGAAAAAGTGGCATATCAGGTTGGTGATTTGCTAGTGTATTTAATTCCCTCTGGAGAAAAAGATGTCCTGAGTGCTATCAAGTATTCTAATTAAATGTGAAGCAATCGTAGTGAAGTAGCATTCTTTAAGAATTAATCTGTGAATCAGGACAGTATTTTCAGGTAAATGAAATGACTAAGAAGAAGTTCAGTGAGTACATAAGGTTTAATCCTGCTTTCACAAAAGTTGATTGAAGTCTTGCTGTATCAGAAAATAGACCTGACTAAAGGAACAACTTCCGTATCTATCTGTCTTTAAACACAGAAGTAGTCCTGTAGGCACAGAAAAAACCCACAAAAGTGATTTTGTATTTTGATAAGACTGAGATGATCCATATGTAACTTTATTTTTCTAGACCTGAACCTCCAACCTTTTACTACATATGAGTACAGAGTGGCTGCTTGGAATAGCTATGGAAGAGGCTTCAGTGAAATTAGCAGAGCTGTCACTAAGCAAGATGTGCCACAGGGTGTAAGTCCACCAAAATGGGCCAAAGTGGATAATCGGGACGACATGCTACTTCTAAATTGGGAGGAACCACTTCAACCAAACGGTATTGATACATGTTTTAAAAAGAGTATGTTCTATCATTCAACTGACACTGTTCCAAAAATCACAAAACCTTTCTTGATTAATCACTGGCATTGAAGTACATATTCCTAAACTCTGCAAGAATTTGCTCTAGGTTGAGATCATTTTCATTGCAAATGAGAGTAGAGCCTAACTTCAGAGAAGACAATTTAGAATGTCTCTAGAGAAGTGGCCAGAAACTCTTTTGAGAAGAGGTGTAATAATAATTGGCAAATATGATCAGAAAATCACAATCATGTCAGAAAATATTTAGGAATTCGGGAAGGGGGTGAGTGGATGATACTCGTGTATCAGGAAATCTTGCTTATTATTTTCAAACAGTGAGAAAGCTTGGAATAGATCTCTTCTAAAACTTGAGAAATGCTGAGATGTTGTTGTAGAGGTTGAGGAGAGTAGCTGTTGATTGACATTAGCCATTTAAACAGGGTCTGTTATAATGGTTGCCCAAAGATTTCACTTAGTATTTTCCTTGTGTAGAGTAGATTATTCTAGAACACCATCTCACAGGATTTCTCAGCTAACGAAAGGGAAAACTCTCTTTCTGCAATAGGTCTTATTATTCACTATATCATTCTTCGAGACGGAATGGAACGTTTTAGAGGAACGGAAAAGAGCTTCACAGACACAAGTGGTGTCCAGCCGTACCACGAATACTCATACCAGCTGCGAGCCTGCACTGTTGCTGGTTGCGCAGACAGCAGCAAGGTTAGTAAATTGGTCTTTATGGAACTGGTGCCAGATTTTACCAGCCAGTGTGGTAACATAAAAATGCTTTTAGGAAGGTGTAATTTAAAGACGTGGTGATTATTGAGTAAGCAAGTGAAAAACATCAATAATCTTATTTGGATTCAACGACTGACAGGTGATTATTTGGAACCTAAGGTAGATACAAATGAGCAGAAGAAGAAAGCAGTATCTCAGTATTGGTAAAGCTGAAATTGTACTGTAGGAACTGATGTTTGTAAAAGAGATAGAATAGAGTAAGGAATATTAAAATGCACTTTGAGCCTTGAAATTAAATCTTTGCTTCTCACTAGGAGGTCTATAGCCTCCTCTTCCTTGGTATTTCTTAGTTTATCTGCTTCAGCTCTAGTCTGTCAATTTGCTCAACTGTCTTGTTCTGAGCCTCCTTCTGCTATACTGCCCTTCACTGGCTTTGCACATCCGCACCTGCTTCAGCCTTTACACACCCTTTGTGTACAACCTGCCTCTGCTTCAGTTTTAAGCAGACAGAATCTCTTCCCTCCCTTCATCACTGCTTCATTTCCTTGTGTATCACTTTGAATCACGGATGCCTTTCACCACCATTACTATTTAACCAACTCTAGCTTCTGTTCTGCAAAGCACCAGCCTTATTCATCATTTGGAAAAACTATTTCTTAAGTGACCTTTTTTTCACAATAATATCCTTGCCTCTTTGAAAATTAATTTCTAGGGCTGCAAATGTAAGCTCTATGGGGCAGAGGTGGAGAATAATGACTGTGCTTTGTAATTATAATACCTATGGGATTAAAAAGTTGATTTTTTTTTTTCAGGTGTTTAAATGTTTTTTTTTTTTAATTGTTGCAAATCTCAGCCAAGAGTGTAAGAAAAGGAACACTGATGCAGAGGGATGGAGATAGGCACATAGCCCTCTACCTGCACACAGAGCAGTGGTCTGGAAGCTGTGTAGGCACAGTTGCTGCAACAGTCGGCCTGAGCTAATAAAATCTGCTTATTTCACTTGCCTATAATTAAGGAGTTTACTGTTGCAAACACTGAAATCTGCAAGTAGGGGCTGATGCCACTAAATGCACTAGGACGATATATTACAGAGGGCACATTTTATATTTACAGCATAATATAAATACTTTATGGTGGTAATAACAGAAAAAGAAAAGTGATTCTCGAAGAGAAAAAGGTCTGACTCACTTATTAAACCAGTGTAATTTGGAAATGCCTCTGTAGGCGATGGTAGACATGTGTCAATAGAAAATTAGTTTTTTCCTTTTTCTTCTTTTTTTTTTTCCTTTAGAAAGAGCTTAACAAATGCAAAGTTATTCTATATTTCAAAATCTTTGGTTTCCTTACAAAAAACATGGAGTTGCAAATAACTACAATAGAGTTCAGATTGCATGGGATATATGGAGGCTTAGGCCCATGTTTACTGGTGCTTAAAATATATGAAATCAGGCAGTTAAAATGCAGAGGCACTGACAAACCATATGGGAGAGAGTTATCAAGAGTTTTCAAGCAATACAGTTTTTTGTTGTTTCACCCTGTGCTATGCACGGCAGCTAAAACATGGTGAACCTGTTGTGATAAATTGTAGACATAGACTTATGTAATGTATTCAAGGTCAGATTTCATTGTGAAAAAGGAGGAAAGAAGTAACTAGTTCTCCAGGCCCTTGGTAATGATATGCCAGCCCAAACAGCATTTTAAAACAAAAGTGACATTCTCATTGATCATGGTATCTAGTGTACTATTACATTAAATTGCTGTTTAATTCATATGTCTTCAGGTAGTTGCAGTCACTGTACAAGGAGTCCCAGAGAGTGTTCAACCACCAGACGTCAGTGCTTTGAACTCAACAGCGTTACATTTAAGCTGGATCGCACCCAAGAAACCGAACGGTGTCGTCAGAGAGTACCAGATCAGTCAAGTAGGGAAAGGACTTATACACACTGATGCTGCAAGCAGGATGCAGCACACAGTGTCAGGTAAGGAGGCAGAGCTCTCTGGCAGGCTAATGTCCTGTCCTCAAGATATAAGACAGTATTAACGTATTAAAAATGCTACTTCTCAGTAACTTTCAAATCCCCAGTACTATACACAGTTTAGAATGTTTTATCATGACTTTACATATCTTAATTTTTTTTCCCCAATCTCTTTCATTTCTGGCTGCTGTTTCTTAAAATATTAATAGATTTAATTTCAAAATTTTAAAATAAATCTATCCAGCTCGATTCAAGGTGCATGCTTTGTAGTGTGCTCAAGTTCTCAGTCTGTGTAGACATCCCTTCACACAGATTCAGCTCTTTTACCATCATTAATGTGCAGAAATGCAGTTGAAGTCACTAGTGCTGCTGTGAATGTGTAGCAGTGTAGGAGAAGGATCCACTATGTATGCCTGAGATAATAAAAAGGAAAGACAGAAAGGAAAAGATCCTGGGTTCTGTTTACAATTGTATGTATTCCTTATAGCCATTTTCTAAATACTTGGTGAATTTTCCATGATGTGTGTGTATCTGAAAGAAGCTTTAGTCAAGGGATTTGGGGGGAAGGTTTGACTCAGACCTCAAATATATTATTTTCACATATTCAATATTTAGTTATAATTGAATGTTACATTGAAGCAAAATTATTCTTAGAAATGTTTCTGTTGAACATAAAATGGGACCATAAGCATTCTGGGATATTTTTTTTTTCCCACTCTTTGACCTGAGGTTACTCATCTAATTCTTTTATCTATTATTTTTTCCCTTTTTTTCCACCCAAGCAGGAAACCTAGCAATTCATATGTTATACATATGTATATGATAGCCACCCAAAGAGCAGAAGTTGACTTAGGGTACATAAAACTTACACAGCATATATGGCACTCTTGACCATCCCCTCAAAACATGAGTCCTGAGTCACAGTGGATCCCTTAGTGCTTTAAAAGAGTTCGTACTTGCTGTAGTCACTCACAGGAGTAAAGGATTGCTGGTCCTCTTTGACAGTATCATCATGCTCAAGAGTGAAATTCATGAACTGTATATTACACCTATCTCCATATTCAGTGCTTCTGCACAGGAGATACTAACTAGAGTATGCCAGCTGGTGGTACGTGTTTTAGAATTGCTGTTGTAAGTTTATACTGTAAAGAACATCTACCAACAAGGAATGATTTATCAAACCCATGGAAAAAAACTTCTCCTGCTCCCACTGTCCTTCCCAAAAGGTGGTATACCTCCAGAGAAACTGAAATGTTAATGCAGACAATACTGGTTTTCTTACCAGTTGGGAGGGAGAGGAAATTAAACTGCCTCCTGAGAAACAAGGACATTTTCTCCTCTTGTGTGCCTGTTCCATTAAGCCACCATCCAGTGCTGCCATGTTAAGCCAGGAGAGAAATGAAGGATCGTTCCTCCTGGCAGTCATAATCAAATCTTACACTGTTTTCTGCAGGAGCTTCCTTGGGTAATAATGTAGAATTCATGGCAGTGATTTAGCAACCTGGATAATTATTGCTCTCTAAATTAAAAGAATAAGATAAACCAATCAAATTTATTTCATACATAATCTCAAATGTTTGAACTGTTGTCTTATTCCCTGTGGATGTATGTTTTGATTTTCCCCTCTTCTTTTTTTTCTTTCTTTTTTTTTTTTTTTTCCAAATCTGTCCACTTTTCCCTGAGCAACAGTTGAACATTAATGAAGCTGTAGCATTAGTATTTTTTGAGACTTTGAATCTCGGGTCTTGCAAATAACAGACGAGAAGGCTAGCACCTTGCCACTGCGCCATTGTCTCGCTGCTTATTTTTAATTACATCAAAGCTTTGGAAACATGATCCCTCAAATGCTTTGTGGGAATAGCGGTGAATGTGCTCATCATGTGAAATCCATAAATTGCTTATAATCCTCTCAAGATGTTAAAAAAAGCATTAAGTAATTGAAGACAGGAAGTCCTCAGTTAATTATTTAGAGGTGTTATCAATGCTTTAAGCAAACTGAAGCATTTTCTGCTATCTCACTGAGTTGAATGCCACTGGGACCTAGGGGCAGCAGCCATCATCTTCTCATATTCTCTAATGCAAACACCACATGGCAGCTTGTCAATAAAAGACCTTTTTATATCATTTATTACTGAACACTTCCACTACCCTGTACAGAACAATTTGGATGACAGTTATGGCATTGTTTCACTTTGTGTTACTACTACTTTACAAATAGGCCTGCTAATGCTTTGCAGTGGGGGCTAGGCAGAGGGTAAGAGTGAAGAAAATAATTAGGGGAGTTGTAAAAGAAGGCTAAGACTGCCCTCTTCAGCAGCAGCAGGTGGGTTTATAGCAAAGGTTCTTCTCAACTCCCCCTTTGTAATACACTAAAGAAAATACCACAAGTAAGAGGCTTTATTGAGAATTTGTAGGATCATTCATCTTTAGGTAAAAGCCAAGCAAGAACATTGATGCTTATTTTCGTAAAAGAAAGAATATTTATTAAGAAATACTTTAGAACTGAATGGTTTGAAATCCTTCCATCTGAACATATTCTCCATTTCAGGATAGTGAAAACTGAAGAGATACAGAAATGTCAGTGGTCAACTCTATCTCCATGCAGCGCTGAATCATTAGTAATATATATCTAAAGGAAACTCTCGGGGGTGGAGGGGTAGTGTGAGGCTGTGGTCAGCAATTTGACATCCTCCTGAGTAAAATTCCCACGGCAGGGCCCAGGAGCGTTATCCTGGGAGCTAATTACTGACCTCGCTGGAGCCATCCCCACAAATGGAGACAAACAGTATCAGAAGGAATTGATTTGGCTAATAGAACAATGCGTTCTTTAAAAAACCCTGTTTCACAGCCTTTTGGCAAATGACAAATGCTGCAATAACAAAATAGACTAAGTTAAAAAAAAAAAAAAAAATCCCACGATAATAGACCAAAAAAGAAAAGGCAAGAGGTATCCTCTAGTGAACAATGAAGTCGAGAAATTGGAAAAGCAAAATACTGTTTATGTTTCAAGATTATCTTACTTGTTATTTTTATTATTAATCACATACGTGGATTTTCACAGAGCTTTCCAAAGCATGCATAAGACAAGGCATTTAATGCAAAGCTTTAATAATCTAGATAAAAATCTGCTGTAACTGCTCCATGTATGACTAGAGGTTTCAGGTACCAGAATTTGACCAATAAATTTAGTGAACCCATGTGCTCTTTTTTTTTTAATGCTCATTTGTCTCTTTAAAGTGTAGTTGTAAATGAGTATTGCTTTATTATGCATGTTTCCTTTAAAAGTGAACATGACTCCCTTTAGGGGAATTCAAGTAATTTGTTGCCACAGTAATCTTTTCTATCCTGAAATGTTAAATACTTGGCTTGTCTCCATGCCTTTGCCTCTCTCTGCTCTGCAACTGTCATTTTCTCCCTCCTTACTTTTATACATAGTGTTCAGATGATTTTCCTTCTCTTCCAGTTCATTATTAGGTTACAGCCAGGGCTGTCCCTCGGAGTCATCTCTTTATTTTCCCTCCTTCACATCTTATTCAATTTGTAAGCAGCCTTCATGTCTTCCATTCAGTATTTTACCTTTCTACATCATTGCTTATTCTTTCTCTCTACTTGTTTGCAAGACATTTTCATTAAAATATCTTCATGCTGGCTATAAGCAAGGATTTGTTTGTAAACAAAGATCTTGCCCAGACTTTTTTTCTTGTCGCAGAATTACGTTCTTCTTGAAGTAATCACAGTTAGGCACTTGAGCTATGACAAATGTACATTACTAAGGTCACGCAGCCACGCAGTTAGGAATTGGCTTGTATCATACGTATGAGTTGACCTGTATAATCTCAGTTCCGCCTCTTTCACACGAGCAGTCTGCGTGACACGGTGCTGTAGTCTTTTGGACGTGGGGTTACTGCCTCACTCGGTCCACAGGCTGTGCTTCTTCCAGGGAGGAATAAAATGAAGAAGAAAAAAAAAAGGCTCCAGTATGCAGGACTGCTGTCTCAGCTTTTGCTGTGTTTGGTGGGTTTGTTCCTTCAGGGAATCTGGGTGTGCATGGGTCTAATTCTGCACCTGCCCAAAGCCCGATCTCCTGTCTACTTGGTAGAAGCCAGGGAGTTGCGAGTCCAAAGTTGGTGCGAATGTGGAGCACAGTGAGGGAGGCAGCGGGAATGGCGCCAGCCCAGAGGGATGAAGTGTGGTTTGCTGAGGGGCTGGCAGCATTGGCAGCCAAAAGGAAGGAATGAGAAGGGGCAGTATCCTGGGAGGATGCCCGAGGGGCAGCACGCGGGGCAGCCTCGCTGCTGCGGCAAGCTCCCACGTCAGCTCTGGCAAGGTGGTGGCAGCCTCCCCCGAGGCCAGAGGTGGAGCCCAGCACCCCATTTCAGCCCAGCCTGTCGCCCTCAGTCCCTGCTCGCAGCTCTGCTGGCCTCCAGCTCCGACACAGCTCAGCCCCAGGGAAGGGCCAGGTCTCACGAACCGTGTGGGATGGCAGGTTAGAAAGCTACAGCGAATGAAGCGTGGGACAGTACGGAGGAGAGACTGCCTCTTGATCAAGGCAGTTGGCTTCCGTGGTGGAGGGCATTCATCTCTGCTCAGGCTGGGGAACGTCTCAGGAGGGAAGGAACATCCTGAGGAAGGAACATCTCAAGCTTTCACAGCTTGTCGCAACTATGTCATCTTAATTTTTGATACACCCTGCCTGAGACCTGGGTCCTGAATTCCCTGAGCTCTTGGAGCTGCAGCTGAAGGCACCAGCTGTGCTCAGGTGTGTAAAGTTTCACCTAACACCGGATACTCTGGCAGCCGTTTGTGATGCTCAGCTGGCTGGTGTTGGTAAAGCAACCCTATGCTCTGGGGGTGGGCACTACCAATAAAGTCTCACATTACATGCCTTTCGGCAGGGCAGAGACCTGGAGGGAGTTGTAGATAGGATTTCGTAGTCTGTGAGTGTTCAGTTTTACAGTCTTTTCACAGAGTTTTGGTGTACAATTTGCTTCTCGTTGTTGTACTGTTTGTCCCATTGGCATTCGGGAACAGGACCTTTTTTTAATGTGTTACGAAGTGTTCACAAGGGGGTTCTTGAAATTGTGAGAGAGAACTTTTCAGTGTCTGCTACTATAATTTTTAAGATCGACTTTGAGAAATACAGGAGCATGCTGCGTGAGGCAGCCTGATCAGCAGGTAAAGCTGAGCTCTGAGGTGCTCACAGAGGTCTGTATCTTTAATCGTTTAACTGTAAGAAGCCTTTAATGGGTGTGCAGAAATGGCTGTTTTAAAAGCTTAGTATCTTAGCCAAATTTTGGGTACAATTTCATGAGGAGTCCTAAAGTCGAATTTGTAAGCTGCAGGCAACTTGATGTCAAATCTGAAGTCACTGACACACAGCACAAGGATGTTTGAAAATTTCCAAGGAAAGGTCAAAGCAATACATTCTCTTTTAGTCTCATTCAAGGATGTCCAGCATAGAAGGGTCAAGCTGAAAAAATAGTTTTAAAAAAATTACAAGTGATTAAAATCAATAGCTTGTGATGGGGAGGACTTGGTTGTCAGTCTTGCTTCTGCTTTATAGCATTTATAGTAAAATCTTGTTAAAAATAGGAAAACATAAGGGAAAAAAATTATAGAATCATAGAATCATTTTGGTTGGAAGACACCTTTAAGATCATCAAGTCCAACTGTTAACCCAGCACTGCCAGGTCACCACTAACTTATGTCCCTCAGCACCTCATCTACGTGTCCTTTAAACACCTCCAGGGATGGTGACTCCACCACTTCCCTGGGCAGCCTGTTCCAATGCTTCACAAACATTTTGGTGAAGAAATTTTTCCTAATATCCCCTGGCACAACGTGAGGCCATTTCCTCTTGTCCTATTGCGTGTTACTTGGGAGAAGAGACCCATTCCCACCTCACTGCAGCCTCCTTTCAGGTAGTTGTAGAGTGTGATAAGGCTATTTTAACAAATTGAACAAAAAATTTGAAAAAATTGAACCAATAGCAGTTGGGAAGGGAACAGGAACAGAGTATCTTTGGACTTGTTTGCAATGTAGTAGAAGATTTCCGTTCAAGTAAGAGAGGGGTTTTTTTTTCTTATTGTTGCAAATATATTTGTAAATGCTTTTGAAAACATTACAGGCTGTTCAGCTTTCCAAGTCCAAAACTCTAAGCAATTACACTTTCAGGTAGTTACCTGCCGGAAACATTTAAACCTTCTATGGCCATTACCAGCCATGGAGATTATGTGTGTGCCAAGAATGTTTAGGTACTTTCTGGTTAATTTTTAACCATTTTGTACAGGCAGAGGCATAGTTTAAAAACCCAATGAAACAACAACAAAAGAAAGAAATCACAAAAAAAAAAAACAAAACCAAAAAACCCCACCCTAGAGACTGGGTATGTGTTCGGATGGTAATCCGGGCTGAGATCTGGACCATTGTTACTACACGGCAAGTGCTGTCTGTGTTAATTGATTTGAGGCTAATTCAGATATATCTTATGAGGGGCATCCATAGATCCATTGCAGTGTAGACACACATTCAATCTGAATTGTTTTGTCAGATCTTTTAAACTAATAGAGGATATATATCAAAATGAGGAAGAATTCTCCATTTCAGTATTATTCAGATGCAAAATAGCATGGTTCATATTTTATGTTTGGCAAAAATGCTAAAAGTTAACTTTTAGTCCGGTAACTTTCTAAGTAGTGATACAATTCTTGGGAGGCCTGATGTCAACATCTCAGTCTAACCTCTCTTTGCTCTTTCTAGGGCTGCAGCCGTACACTAACTACAGCTTCACGCTAACTGCATGCACATCTGCTGGGTGTGCTTCTAGCCAACCACTTTCAGGTCAAACTTTACAAGCTGCTCCTCATGGTAAGGGAAAAAGACATTGCTATAGAACTGCAAAGAGATGGTCATGTGGGCTTGTATTTTCTGATGGTTTAACAAGGTGCAAAACTCCACTCTCATCCGTCAAGCTATCATGTATAAATTTATGCAAGAGAATCCATCTCTTTTGGAGTATTTGTAGCTTAACACGCTCTTCATACTGACTGCCTGGCACTGCATTTCTGCTTTCGTTTTGTGACAATTTCCCCAAGTTCATTTTTAAATTAGTGAGGTTAGAATTAGTATGTGCATATTTTTTGAAGCATAAATTAATATGCAGAGGCAACTGGACATATAAAGGCTGCAGCCTTTGGCCTTGTCCTCCATTAATCTGCACCTTGTCTAGTTGTTTGCGTTTGATATAGGATAAATACAGAAAGCGTGTTCAATTCTGTCATTCTCTCTCACAATGTTTTATGCTTTACATTGCTGAAAGCAACAGCACAAACTTTGAGAAATGAAAAAATCCTTTATGCTTCTGTCATAAAATTAAAATAGGGTCATTGTGATGTTAATAGGGGTATGGCAAAATCCTCATCATATCATAGTCAGCTCGACAGAAGTGGAAATCTACTGGAATGAACCGAAGAAACCCAATGGACTCATCACTCAGTATCGATTATTTCGTGATGGAGAACAGATTTTCCTGGGTGGCAGTACAGACCTGAATTTCACAGATGTTACCCTGCAGCCTAACAGTAGGTAAGGCATGTTAAAGAGCTCTGCTAATATGTGAAAGGTATTCAAAATACATGTACCTGTGTTTGTGAAGTGTACTCAATAATGTAAGTTACTCTTTCAACAAAAGAAAAATCTCTTACAATATCAGTTGCTGAAAAATTGGCAGAGAACATTTAGGAGGCTTCCAAATGTTGGAAAGCCTTAATCAAAGGACTTCTTTTTTTTTTCATTTTATAAGAATGGGTCATTCTGATTCAAAGAGGGGGAGGCTTTTATTTTTCCCTTTGGTGGTGGTTGGTAGCTCATCAGCTGTTCTTTTCCCCTCATGGAATATACTTAGAAAAGTTTAGGTCTTTGTATGGCAGACAGCACTGCATGTGGTTTATAATGGTTCTGTTCAATATGAACAATACTGGCTCAAAAGTAACAGCTGCTGATATTTTTATAGAGGCCATTCTGAAATTGTCTTTGACACTTTTTGAGTCAATACTTCTCTTACATAAGCCAGTGTGAATTTTAGTATTAAAATTATTGTTTATTACAAGTAAAGAGTTATTTTTCTCACATTCAGAAAACTTAAAGGTGAAAAATCTCCACTAATGCAGTAGCTGTAATGCTCTTCGTATTGTCTATTCGCTTCAAATTGGTGCAAATGGAAATGTTCTATTACTGATATGCCTTAAGCTTCTAACCGTAGTGCCTACTGATCTTTTTGTGTTTGTGCAGATATGTTTACCAGCTGGAAGCCAGCACTTGGGGCGGCAGCAACACTAGTGATAAATATGTTATACAAACACCAGCAGAAACACCAGAGAAAATTCGTGTCCCATATAATGTCACAGTAATTGATGCATATTCCATATTTCTAGCTTGGGACGTGCCAGGTAAAAATGTATTTCTATGTAGTACTTTGTAACAAAAAGAAAGGATGCAAAAATGAGGCAGCTGAACCATTCTAATATTTTTATTCTTCATATTTGGTTTTAGAGTTTGTGTGATTTAAATAACCAGTTTCCTAGGGACGTATTATTTTAATGATATTGACCTATATAGTTGACATGAATATTGTGAGGATTAGCTGATCAAAAATCCGTATGTTAATTTGATCTCGTAAACTATTATTGAGTGGAAGTATTAAGGAAAAAAACCAATTACACGGAAAATAAGTTTTGCCTTCTGTTCAGTCTCACCTCTTATCGACAGGGAAACCTGCCAGCCTTTTGGGTTGATGATGTCTGTCTTGATAGTTGTCCTAGTAATTAAAGTGTCCAGTTGTCCTGCAGATATGCAATGTTGCGTTCCTTTAACAAAAGGTGTAAGAGTGTGACACAGAGACTTTGTGCTGCCTTTGACTTGACTGAGTAACTTCATTTGCCAGAGCGCCACAGAGTTTGTGGACATGTTATCTTGCAGGAGGGTGGGTCAGCAAAGGCTCAGAAATATTTCTCCTCTCATTAGTCTTCTCCTGAACACCACCAGGTTGTCTTGGCCTGCTGCAGAGGTAGGCTAAGAAGGAATACTTGAATAACAGCATCTTTCTATATGAGAGACTGTGCTCCATTTCTTTAATGTAGATCATAGCTTAAGTGATTGTGGTACTTTACTGACGTTATAAAAATCATATGCTACTGTTATTGTGGGACAATGAGAGCGTTGTAAATGAACAATTTTCTGTCTACTGCTGTTCATCTCCAGCAAGGTGTTTTCCAATTTCTACATACTAGGTTTTTTTCAGTAAAAATTAGGTCAATTTTCTCAGAAACGTCACATTTCCATATTGCAATAACAACAATATGGGTTTTATCAATGAACTCAGGGAAGTTTTTGATGTCTCCTTTTCTTAATTACAATGTTCTTTCCTTGCGTAGCAGTCACAGTAGAGTCAATTGGCATTAAAGTCACCTAGAAAAAGTATTTTGCCTTCAAGGCTGGGATCACAAGTATTGTGGCAGTGCTTAGCAGCGTTCACCCTACCCATTTAAGCAATGATTAATAAATCTATAATACCCTGAGCTGTCAATCTCTTAGTTTTCAGAAGCACAAAATCCATTATAGAAATGCTATAATATATGAAAAAGATTAAAATCTTAAATTAAACTTTTCCCCCTACTGCCTGAAAGGATTTAGAACCCAGCAGAAGGCAGGTGAATTCGAGTGGCGTATAATCTACAGTTGGTTTTATTGGCAAGTGACTCATGCTGTATTATAGTTTTGATAATAAATATAATTTAAGGTACAAAATACTCAGCAACAGTATAAATAGATTTAAAACATATAAGAATATGCTGGAATAGCGTAGGCTTGTGAAGAGTGGGGTGTTCTCAGAAAAGCTTGTCCTTGTTCTAGACATTTTTTGCCCTGCTTGAATTCCTGTTACTCGTGGAAGGTTACAAGCCTGCAAGGAGAATCAGACTCCGCGTAATCCATTTGTTTATGTTGCAGTTAAGACTGGGTGTACAAAGGCTCAGGTATTCCTGAAACCACGTGGTCAGAGGGATGGGGAGGAGGCTGGACGTTATGGCTCTGTAGAGGATGCGGGGCTGATGAATTCACACGGCTGCAGGAATCACGCTCCTCAGTCAGGGGAAGGGGCATGTCCTTCTTCACAGCTGCTGGGGTGCACCTTGAACACTTACCACACTTTCATGGATATTTGGCGACTCAGTCCCTTCCTCTCTGCCTTCTCATTGTGGGGCCAGTTATTTGAGTTTTTAAGTATGAGTAAGGGATTGTTTTTCATAGTGTCCCTGTTGGGTAGACAGGAGAGCAAAATTTGCTGTTACTTTTAGAAAAACACCTCAGGGCCATTATCTGATCTTATAGGAGTGGGGAGTACTAACAGCAGAGAAATGCTACTAAAAGAAACCCTGCATGCAGAAGAATTGTAATACACAGGAACTAGCAATTAATTATTGACCCCTCAAAATTCTGCTTCATGCTCATTCTGAGACCTTTGTGCTCCTAGTGTTTTTTCCCCAAGAGGAGGACTGCGGGGGATGCAGGTGGGGGTTTATTTTGGAGGTTCGGATCTTCTGGAATGGCATACATCCCATTAATAGGTGCTATGCCTGCAGACATCTGGGGCCACTTACATCCCCAGCTTGGTAGGATTAGCCTAAGGAGTCTACAACTTTTTATCCTTATTTATGTCATTGCACATGGAGTAACTTATTTTTTTCCAATCTATTTTTTTCTGTGTATAAATCCTTGTTTCACAATAGGCTATATTGAGATAATATAGGTTTCCCTTATAAACCCAGAACGCAGCATTTGTTATAAGGACTGTCAGGCTTGGAAGTCACTCTTGGGCGAGATGGTTCTTTTCATTGGTATAGTCTCCATGAGAAAAAAAGTGCTTTTTATTAACTGATTTTTTATGAGAGGGTAGCTGGCATAGTGTCTTCCTGTCTGTAGATATCAGGGATGCTTTGGCATTCTATCTTCTTATTGCTATAATAAATTTGGATCAAATAATCACCCTCGGGATTAATTATGGGCATTATATCACACAGACCTTCCTTTTGGATGGCTTTAATTATAAAGTTGCAACATCTGTAATTATCTAAGTCTTATGACTTTATAGATATGTAGCATTTCAGAATTCCTGATGTAGCTAAATAGCAAGTTGGCAGAGTAGTGGCTAAAGGGATGGATTCTGAAAAAATATTCAACACACCTCACTCACTACGGAAAACAGGACTTTATTTTCTGAAATAGGTATCCCGTTATCTTGTGTTGCGTTGCCTCAGAGCACAGACCTCAAAGGTACGGTACATTTCACTGATACACTCCAGGAGAAGACGTTACAATTATTATGGAACAACTATTAACAGTGTGGATAGAAGCAGAAAAGCTGAATGGAAAAAAAACCCAAACATCAAATAATTTCCCAAGGCATATCCATCCTGCATTTCAACTCATTGACAACCCCACTGGTCCTCACTGGGGGACTGAATTTTTCTAGATATCTTCAGTTTCTGCTGGTGATACCATGAAAGTTGAATATGGTCTAAGAGGATCCTGTCCTTTGCTTCTTGGTTACTTTCTTCATAACATTAGTGATCATCTGGATGAAAATGTCTTCTTTCATCATGTTGTAACACACTGTTTCATCTACCTCTGGGCTTGCTTATCAATTAGAATGAAAGTTGTGTGCCATGTCTGCATTCTTACTTTATTCTTCTTGGGATCAAGTTTCCTATGTGCCTGACATTTATTGGTCTCTCAGCTTTGTCTCTTAGGTTCCCCAGCTAACATGGTTTCTCCTTTATTGGTGGCCTAACAACTTGTTCTGACTTTCACTAAGCCAACGTGACATTTCCTCCTGTTGGTTTTCTGATGTAAATTATTGTTTGCTCCACATCACTGTAGGACAAGTTTTTTCAAACTCAATGTCCAGAGTTCTGCATCTCGAAAGCAGTCGGCATGTCCAGCTGTAGCTGTCTTCAGAGTCTTGTTGGGAATATCTGATACAACCAGAATGAGATATCTGGATATTTGAAGCTTAATGTAAATATTTTATCTCAGGACGCCAAACAGATTGTTTCATTTTGTGAAGTTAAATACTAAAATATGACTTTACTCTTACTTGGTTTTGAAATAACAGATATTACATTTTTATTTTAGTATTTCTTTACTATAAGTTAAATAGTTCAACTATTTTGCTTTAATTGTGATGGGTTTCACATCTTATTAAACTATTTTTCAGCAATTGACTTCAAATAGATTTTTGGTGACCAGTCTGTAAAACAGACTGTGGCGCTTTTCCCCCATTTCTAAGCATCTTGTGCTGCAAATTCTATTTTATGAATTACCTTAGTTTTGAAGTACACAGAGCCGTCAAACCTAATTTGCAGAGTTTTGCACAGAATCGTCCATTAAATGTTATCCAAATATGTCCACAAAAAAACAAGGTTTAGTTTGATTGACTTGTCCTGTTGCAAAATGTGCACCTGCTGTGAAATGAAGTCGCGGAGAAAAAAAGTGGAATAATTTAACTTTTTTATTTGTAAAGATAATCAGGGTTTTTCTGATTACATCTTAACTTCATAAATGTTAAATAACCTATCAGCATCTAGTTGTTGTAAATTATGAAAAAGAGCATTGCTGGGAATATTAACCAACTAAATCTTTGTTCTTTAGTGAACATGAAAATGTGTTATGGCAGGTTGTCATTGTGCTCGTGGTAACTTTGACACCAAATAACAAAACTGCCATTTGCACTTAGGCTAAATTGGTTCACTTGTGCTTTTACAGTTTCTTTTATTCTGACATAAGTTTATGAACTCTGGAACTAACCAAGTCGTGTGGTTTCCCAGCTGACTTTAACAAATATGCCTATTTCGTTTCCTTCAGTCATCAGAGCACACAAAGTAGTCGTTGCAGACTGGCTGCAGATGCTGAAGGCTATTCTGGAAGAAAGAGATTTTTACAAGTTTCTGTGTTGTACGAGTATATATTTTTTATTTTTCAGATTATAAAGTGATCCTTTGATTTTAGCATTCAATGAGTTTCATCAAATTGTAGAAGGATTTCCACTGGATGTTGGAATTTTTCAGGATGTTTACTTGGTTTTATTTACAATTTCAGGTTCACTGCTTGAGAATATTTTTTCTCCTGAGCATATTTATCATTGGTATCATTCCTAATGCATTGCAACATTTAGCAGAATTTCAAGATTTGGGGTTTTAGTGTTCTATTTTTTTTTTTTTTTTTTTAGCATTTCTACTGAGATATGAACTGAATGTTGGTCACAGATAGGTTAGTTATTTTGAAATAATTGTCCTTTGCTGCATATCGATAGCTGGATTCAGCTGTCCTTGTTTGTATTTAATCCTCCTTGGGAAATCAAGCATTCTGAATAGTTCCAATTTCAAAGTTTTCTGGTGAATTTTGCCTAGAATAGATGCAGTGATCAGAGGCACAAAAGTGAATTATGTGTCACTTTCATAAGATCATGGATGTTTCTGGCTGAAATATCTGGTCTGTTGAGAAGAAGGAGACCTTAACCAGGAGATTGAAAAAAGGTTTCTGTTATTTCATGTGTTGTCCACCATTTCAAGCTCTTACTTTCAGACCTTCTGTTGTGTCCTTTAAAGACACTCCAATTATAGGAGGAAAAAAAAAAAAAGGAAAAAAAAAAAAGAGGAAAAAAAAGAGGGGAAAAAAAAAGGTAGTTTAGATGTAATAATATCTTTAATTACAGGTATAATTATACAATGCACACTCAAGTGCACTCTTCTGGAGCATTTCATCTTTTATATAACACAGACAAAAAAACATTTTTCTTTGTCGCGGAAGCCATCTACTTCAAGATCACCTCTCAGACGTTTACTCTGTAACATCCTGCACAAACTTTAAAAGTTGTGCTTCTGTTATTCCATTCTTAATGATTAGATCTTGGTGTTTTCCTTGAAACTTTTATACTGGAAAAGGAAAATTTTACAGTGGGATTTTTGCACTTTCTGTCTCCTTCTCCCTTCACCTCTTCCAGCAACTAATACCACCACCTTTCTTCTTCCTGTAAGCTGCACAGCTGAATAAGATTGAAGTCATGCCTCCACTCCAGGCTGTTTTTTCAGCTTTTTAGTGTAATGGCATTTCTTTTTTCTAGCATGTAGTGAAGCAGCAGCATCTGATTTCTTTGGGATTTTAATGTCTTCTTTTTCTTCTGAGAATTGTAAAAACATTATTTCAAAGATTTTTCTGATCTTCCAAAGTACATCAGTTGTTTGTAGTACCACAAATAAACTTGAAATCTCTCTGATTTCTTGTAAACTTTTTTTTCCTAGTTAACGTACATATTCACCTACATACTTCGCTAAAAAAAAAAATCCGTATAAAAGATGCACAACAGTGGGGAAAAAATGCTCTTTGTAGCTTCAGGGTATCAATGTAGGTGCTTTATCCGAAAAGCACCAAAACCACAATTAGGAGAAAGAATAAGAGTTGTTTTCCAAAGTTAGGAATGGAAAGATTCTCAAGACCTGGACAGGTCTCAGAACCGCTCATAGGCATCCGGTTCGTGTTGCAATCTCAAAGACGTCTCTGTGACATTTAACGTAGGTGTTGTGTTGAAAGAGTGTGTGTGGCTTAGCTTGTTCTCATGGATGGCTTCTCAACAGAACTGGAAAATTAGGAATTGAGAGCATGGAAAGAGGAGTAAATGGGGAAAATGTTTGAATTGAAAAAATAGTAAAAATTGAGGGTTTTTTCCTTCAATAAAACCTAAACAGTTTGGTTTTATAGCAGTTGAAATTATATGTTTCTTGGTTCAAGCTAGTGTATTGTACTTGACTGGTGAAGTGGGCTAAGAACCTACTCTCAGCTACTGCTGCTGGGCTGAAAAGGGATAATTTGCTGCATGCTGACAATTCACTTTTTTGATCATATGACTGTATTCAAACAGCAGTGCTGAGTAGCTGTAGTCTCTCCAAAATAAAGGAACAAAAGCTGCCTGGTTCCCAGTCATAAGGTCACTTTTCCCGAAAGCAGCAACTGCAACACACGCATTGACTGAAATGAATTTTGATTTTTAACTATTTTTTCTATTTTTAACTAAGAACTGTGATGTCTGTCTTCCAGTTGTGATCTGTTTCAGTTTATATTTAAATGTTGTAGTTTCAAAGCAGGCAGTAGGTAAAACCTCCCCAGGGGGCTCACATTTAAAATTGCATATGATGAATGCCTCTTTGAAGTTGTCCTGCCCTGTTGTTAGTATTTCAGATAATCACTGGTTCTTCTCTGTTTCACAACAGGGATATTCATCGTCAATGTGCCTTTGGAATACAACATCTTACTAAACGCCAGCAGTCCCACTCTGCTGGTGAAGCCAGTAGGACGTGCACATTTTGCTTTAGTCGATGGCCTAGATCCCTACACTCTGTATGAGATAAGAATACAAGCGTGCCAGAATGGTAAGATGATTTTAAAAGACACGTCTGTGACTGGAATTGAGTGGAAGGAAACTGAGCATTTCCAGATAGATTCAACTCAGCAAAACAGATAAAATCTTATTCCTACACTGGAGTCAAATGTTTACCTAGTAAAAAGAAAGCCCAGCACTGAATGAAGCATTAAATCTTTCTCCATGTTATATCATGAATATTTTAAATGGAGATTTAAAGAATGTATTTTAGGTAAGATGTGCCATTTTATTGAAAGCTTTTCACAAATAATAATTTTTGAAAATGTGCATACAGAACAAAATTAGTTCTGTAACATCACCAACATCAAGTGGTAATCATAGACAGGAGAGAAGAGCCCAAATATTACAAAATTTCTTTACTTCAATGGCAATTTTCAAAATCCTGTTGAATTAAGTCTTTCTAAAATGACAGTTTGGAACCAATTCTCTCCTTACCTGCACTGGTGATAATCAGGAGGAATTACTCAGTGGAGTTGCGGTAATTTAAATGACTATTTAATAATTACATGAGATGAAATGTGGCACCATTTCATCAGGAGCTTCTATACTTGACACTCATTTGTTTTTACTGTATTTTTTGTTGAGGAAGAAGCTCTCATCAGTAAGCAAACTTCTGGTTTTTTAGGTGGGTGTGGAGTGGGTGGTCCAACATATTCCAGAACTGCTGAAGCACCTCCTAGAGAATTGAGCCCACCTATTGTTAAAGTGATGGGATCTGCACTCATAGAAGTGAAATGGGCACCACCTAAGAAACCAAATGGCATCATTACTAACTACTTTATTCACAGGTAAATGCTTTTATCACCTCAGATTCTTAGTCGTATCGAACTGCTAATTTCCTTATTCCTCAATATACTAGGAGGTGTAAAAAAGACGTATGTGTTAATATATGTATTACCTTTTAAATGCTAAGGTAAGTTGTTGATCTATGGATGGACAAATTGAGAATAGAGCTGAGATGGATAATCTTCCTGACCTACAAATGACAAAAAGCAGGTGAAAATATGTTTTTAAAAATTCAAAGGGACAGACACAAATTGTAAATATATACAATATGTATTTGTGTGTGTATATATATATACACAAATTGTATACGCTTACTGTGTCTACCTAGTCCACTAGGTATGTTCTTCACTCCTCTCTAATAGACTGCTGTGAGTTTTGGAATGGAAACAGGAGTAACATTTCTGAGGTTTTTAAAAGCAAAAAAAGGTATCTAGGTTCCTAACGCAGAACAATTGTCCAAGATAAATTATGTTCCTGTTTGTAAGTAATTAATCTGGAGCGTGATTACAGTGCCTCTGTTTATGTTCCTTGGTGTTTGTATTCATCTGCCCTGTCTCGGTGGCTGACCGACACATCCTCACTCCCAATGAGGAGCTTCATAAGCTCCGCAGGAGGACTTTTCTATATAGATAGCTGTGTTTAGGGAAGTATGAAAGCAGCAGAGCGCTGATGTCTGCCGTGCCCATTGACCCTTCTTTTAAAAGCTCGCAGAAGGGACCTTCTTGAATAGCTTCATAAAGTCACAGGCTATCAAGCCATGTATTGGAGAGGAGTTTAAATTCGGAAGTTCTTGCTTTTCTCAACTTCAAATATGTGTGGCAAACACACGCTGGGCTGAACGAAGCCCTCCCACAAAAAGTTTGGGGCATTTTATTATATTAGTGCTGTGACTGAGAAGTCAAGGAATCAAATTACCTTCTGGAATCAGCAGTGATAATTAATATAAATTCACTTTTGCCTTAAACACATTAGAAATCTCTAAAAATTCCTGCTCACTTGAAATATCCTTTTGTTTGCTTTTTTTTTAAATTTTCTGATCAAAAAATAACCAGGTCCCTCCCCTGTATGAAGAGGAATAAAGTGTATGTTATAGCCCAAGATGTCTTCAGTCTGTTGCTTTTGTAAATAAAGCTGATGATTACCGCTGCTATTCCATGGCAACCATAGAAAGGGAAAACAGGAAATATAATGCAGAAAGCCTGCTTCAGTGAAAAATACTGTAAATTGAATTTGACAGCATTTGATGGCATTTGATTATTCTAGTCACAGCCAAACAATGATATAAAGAGTAATATGAAACAGAATGTGTTACTGCCTAGCAGACTCAAAAGCAATAAACCTTCCTCCAATGTGACACAATCACTTCACAATCATAATTGTAGCCTGTTTGATACCTCTGAGTACAGCAGAAGGGCACTGACTGACATAGATACATTTTGTTTTTTATTTAAAGTGAAATGAAAATGGCGCACTGGGGCTCCAGATACAATCGTTATATTCACCTACATAGGCATGAATCACTTGGCAGTTATTTCAGCTGAAGTTTAAATGTGCTTAGACAACAACAATATCAAATCTTTCTTAGATAGCTGCAAAAAAATCAGAAACGGGATGTAAGCACATAGTTCTTTTCCATTTTGTAGCCACACATAACCTTACGTTGTTATAGCAGCAAGACTGCAGTATTTCTGTGGGCGGTTATGGCATGTAATTTCGTCTTCATTGTGTGCCTCTTCCATACTCCATCACCACCAAAACAAATTCCCTTAACTCAAAGCCTGGAATGCCTGGAGAGCTAGTGTGTGTGCAGGTCTCGTGCTTTCCTCTAGAATCGTAAAAGCATTTGCAAGATTGCAGCCATTTTGTTAGAAAGAAAAAAATTAAAATGTTAGTTATGACAAAAGAGGTGGTGTCATTTTATTTTTTTATTCATGCGGCAGTTTTAAACACAGGTCTGAGGCTTTTAAACTTTTCCAGCAAGGACCACAACTTAGAAGAGATTGTGAATGAGAAAAGATCTGGTTCATGAGACAATCACCCAATCTACTCCTCTTCCCATTCGTCATTACATAACATCCCTGTGACAACCACAGAAATTGCTAGTCTGGAAAAATAATATTATGGAAATAGGTGATGTATTTCTTGCTGTATTTTAATAAGATATAGGTCACACCAGCTAATGGAACTGCTCTCTGTTGACCACCAGCGTGCACTGCATAGGATGCACATGAGATGACTCTTAAAGAAATATTGCCTGTAAAATTATAAGTATTTTCATTCCTATCTTGCTTAAGGGAGTGTCTGAATTTCTGTCAATGTCATGTTCAGTAAGATTATATTATTTAGTGTATATATGTGAGATTGTAATGTAACTGTCATTATCTGAGCAATCCGGATGGTGCAAATGTAGCAGAAAATTCAACAGGCAATTTAAGACAGAGGACATGTCTCAGTGGATGTTGACTGTTGTGACTTGCAGTGTAGAGGCTTCTAGACTGACTCTTTATGATTAATTCATTGCTTACCCTTATAACCTTAACCATGAGCTGCATTGAAGACAGCTTTCAAGGCACATATATTAGTAGACGGTTTAATATAAAAATCCTTATGGATAGATATGTCATTGAGTGTAAGAAATCCTGAAGGGTTTTATTTATACCCGTAATTGATAAGCTAAAGTAGCATATTACATACAATAATCTCAAATTCCTTTGGTTCACTGTTTGACATTAAAACTTGTAAAAAATAAAAAGAAAAACATACAAACTACATTAGTATAGGTTCGTTGGATCCAAATAGTGAGTGAGGCTGCTTTGTTTAATTGGATGTAACCTGCAGAGGGGGAGCCTTGTGGATCTTGAAGTATTCTCCCACGTTTGACAGTGTGGTTCCCCAATCGTTTGAATTTTACCCCAGGACTTCTCGGTGCTTCTAGAAATAAGTCACTACCACTCTGGTAAGAAAAAACTGCAGGCGCTGCTAAAACGTGTACTTGTGTTGCATCGTGAAAGGTAAACGTGAAGAATAATTCTGGGCTGACCTGCAAGACCTCAGGGATTCACTGAGGCTCCTTCCACATAAGAAAGCTGAGGGGTGAGCGTTGCAGTTAGTGTTGGTGCAGTCCTCTACATACAGCTCTACAGTTATCTGTCACAAAGAAGATGTTCTCGTCTTTATGTCCTCTGGCTCAGATTGGCAGTGGGGCAGGGAGAATTTGCCCTTATAAAAGTAACTGTATCGGAGCATCTTTAAAATGAATGTAAGCAGCAAATCAGACATCAGACTATGCAGATTAAGAGGCAGCTTCCAGCTCTTGGAAGCGTTATTCTCCTTTGCAGCTCATTGTACATAAGAAACACTTCCAGTTAAATGAGCAATTGAATCTTAAATCTTAAGACGATTGAAATGATTACAGACTGTTCAACCACTTCTGTTCAAAGTTTATTCATACATGAAGATAGTCTGGGTTTTAGCACTACAGATGGAACCATTTACCTAACCATAAGTTTCATTCATTAAATATTCAGCAGTAATAAGATCTAAATACTTAACCAGACTACATTGTACAGCTTTGCTTGTGGGTGAGCGTTACGGTTGGTGGCATCTTTGATCTTTCAGTGTGAAACAACTGTTATCACAGAGTTTCAAAAACTTATAAAACATACATTTGCGTATTCATTTGAGTGTCATACTGAGCGGTCAGAGAAGATAAACAAAATGTGACTTTGTTGCACTAAAATATACTCGCTTTCCAGCTTATTTACAGAGATTTTTAGGCATGTTTTTGAGTACGCAGGGAAGAGACTATATTTTTAGGTGCAGGAGAGACGTAGTAGTGAATATCCTTTCAGAATTAGGTGTCTTGCATTAATTCATGGAGCAGCATCTAAGGAGAAGTTCTGCATGAGGCTTAATTTGCCATTACAGTAGAGCACAGGGAAGTGTATTAAAAATAGCTGCTGGAATTTTGGAGTCAATGGGAAATTTTGTACCCTGACTCTTCCAGGCAATGTTGCAAGTGAGAGAATTGCTAGGGAATCCTGCCTGCATGTTCTACCTGCCATTTTCCACCCAGTTCTGCCAACCAGTTCTCAGTATCTTGGAAGCTGCCTGTTTCACTACACTAGAAACATTCTACCTCAAAACTCTTCTGTTTTTAAAATCATGTTTTAACCTTTTAAAACTGAACTGTGTCCATATAGCCTGCTTCTCTCAGAGCTTAGCAAAAATTCTTCAGCCTCCTGTAATAAAACGATGTATTCACACATGCCTTATGCATGCATACACACAAAGGATGAATAAACAGCAGTGTACACAAATGCATTCATTATATTCTTCATATTTGCATGTAAATACCTGGGTATTTATTATTACAAGCAGCTAAGATGATCAGTTTCTTAAAAATGGCTGCATTTTGTATTTTTAAAGTAATTCCTGGGTTTATCTAACAAAATAAAGTCCGACAGAATTCTGTGAACTACAGATTTTCTCTTGCCAAAGAAATGTTCTTCAGCTTCTGTGTGTGTGTAGTGATGATGACACCCAGTAGCCAGACAAACCAGTTTTACTTCTGCAAATTTGCCCTACTTGCAATAGAAGTGGCAGATAATGTAATGTGTTTTTTTGTTGTTGGCATGGAGGGTGAAAGTGCTTTTACATTCTGCGAAGGCCAAGGTTCCTGTGAAGAGCAGGGGAAATACTTAAATTCATGTGCAGTGCAGCACAACTGCCATTGAGATTTATCGCAGCGTTTAAATGTAACTAACTTAATTTCACACAAACATTTTTATGCCAAGTGAAAGAATTGATTTGATAACTCTGTTTTGAAGATGAGTGCTTGCCTTATTATAACTGTTGTAAATTATATACTAGAAGGGGCCACATTAGAAAGAGGCTGAGGATCATCTAAAATCTCCTCTGATACTCAGAATATCACCAGGTCCAACACGAGCAGATCCGTAGTAGAAATGCTATTACATGCATATATGTGTGTCTATACATATGGACAAAAATAAAACCCCTTTGTGCCAAAAGCCTATACAGTGAATTGTCTTCATATATCTTAAGTTTGCATTTTTAAACAAAAAGAGCATTGGAAAAATATATCATTTATTACAGCAAGCACTGCTTGTGGTATTTTAATGAGTTTTTGTGGTACAGCTGCAAATTCTGCTAAGTTTATGCACAAGGGATTACTTATTCCATTCGCAAGAACAAATGGGGTATTTATTGCGAGCAAATCGGAATTTAGAGTGAACAGCTTTGGTTTTGAGGGCATGATGGAATATTTATCCCTTGTTCACTAGGTAACATTTTTCTCAAGTAAAATGGTCTTTAGTTTTTCGTAAACAAGGGATCCTGAGGTGAGTATCTCCCGAAATAATTTGATTTCAGAAATGTTGAAAACTTGCACCCATATTGCAATTCAAGTCATTACTTAGCAACTCCATGTGGATTTAAAATACCATGTTCTAAATTCTGAAAGTCTCATATCTGATGCATTCTATCCTAAAAGGACAACAAGCTATTGTATTGCTACTATGGGCTGTGACAGCACACTTGTTTGACATGTTTTATAGTATTCTTCTAGATAAAGGAGAGTACTTAAATGATTGCCTCAAAAATCTCCTCTTCACTGCTCAGCACCTAGCACAATTTCAGGGAAATGCTTTTGAGGTGCAAAGATAGGTAAGCACTTCCCTGTGAGTATGTAATGTATAGAAATAAGTTCTGTACTTTTCTGAGGTACAGGCTGAACTTAGAACATCAGGATCTACTACCACGAGACTATTAAAGTTATTTTCAATTTTAAACACAGTGCCTTTGATTTCATTTCAGACGTCCCGTGGGCAGTCAAGAAGAGCTGCTTTTGTTCATCTGGACAGAAGGAGCTTTGGAATTTATTGATGCGTCTGATGCTTTGCAGCCTTTTACTCTCTACGAATATCGTGCCAGAGCTCAAAATGCTGTGGGGTCAGTGGACAGCCTGTGGGCTTCAATCCAAACTCTGGAGGCTCCCCCGTGGGGCATGGGTGCCCCTTGGGCACAAGCAACAAGTGCATACTCAGTGCGGTTAAACTGGACCCAGCCTGTCTCTCCCAATGGTGTTATCTCTCTGTATCGAGTAGTCTATCAAGAAAAACGCAGCGATCCAACATTCAGCGTCCCAGCTGTTACAGCACTAACTGTAATGGTAAGAACTGAACCACAAAAACAGTTTTAAGTTTTTTTACTTGACTTTGATCTCTGTGGTATTTTGAAATCTCATTTACCACTGAGTGGAAAAGTGGGGTTTCCAATTGCCAGGAGTTTTATTGATTTAAATTTTGTGTTGCCCAATGCAGACTGAAAAGTTTCACATTAATATCTATTTCCTGGTAGAGGCAAGTAGATTACTCAAAAGCATGGATGGGTCTGGAGGAATTAAACATATGCATCTAACTTTGTCAGCCTTGCTCTGAAAATACTGTCCTGAGCTTTTTGTCTGACTGTTGAAATAGTTTCACAGGATCTGCACAAAGAACAACAAAATCATTCCTCCTTGTGTATAATCCTAGTTTTGTAATTCAGTTGGAATAACAAAGGGAATGAATTCATTAGTAATTACATAGTTCATATATGCAACACATTTGCATGTTCCCCTCGTAATTCATAGTAATAAATGCAGATCTACTTTTACTTTCATAGCATGTACTTATATTAGAATGTTACTTTGCACTGCTACCATGTCTTTCCCTCTAAGGGACTTTCCAGACATGAATGTCTGTAAATATTACATTTCTATTCAGTATGTGGAGGGACAGACTCAGGAAAGGGCAGCTTGTTTTATGAACTGACTAACAATATTATGTAAATCAGTGAACAGAAGTGGTTATAGAGTGTGCAGTTATCACTGCTCCTCCCTCCTATATATAACATTCTGGTGTCTCTATAGGAAGACAGCTTATAGACAGTTGAACTGAACTCTCTATATTAGGATAGGTGCTGTGCTTGGCTGTCGCATGAAAATAAGTTTTAGAAAATGTTTAAGGAGGTTGTAAGAAAGTTGGGTTTCCTCAGCAGTGCCACCTCAATTTCATAAACCTAGAATTTTCCCTAAATGATATTCATAGGCCATGTTTGTAGTGAATAACATGAGAAATCCCCTGAATTCTTAATTACCCCAATTATTAAGTGTCTCTTTGACATTCAAGTAGGATCCTAAAGAGCTTTCTCTGGAATATCCAATAGTAAACTTCAAGTAACTCCCTGAGACAAATCTCAATGTGACAAGGTGGGAGAAGTTTCCAGCTCAACAATACATGCTCTTGTGATCGTGTGGTTCCAAAGCAGTTTTGTGTCTAGCCTCCTGGCAGCCTAAATGGATTACGTTTGGCATACATCTTTTTCTGAAAAAGAAAAGAGGTCCTGAACTGGATGGTAGGAGTATATACTCCTGGCTTCTGAAACAGTTGCGTTTGTATTGTACGGTATGTTAGGTTTTAGAAAGTACATTGGGATTTATAAGTTATTGAACTTCAGTACCGTTTTGGTGCTTGGCTCCCTTAACTTATTTTTAAAAAAATAATCACAATGATAATCGTGAAGGGACACAGAAGATTTCAAAACCAGCGAAATGACAGGGCTTCTCCCAATACTCTGTTTCAGCAGCATGCAGTGTGTTGCTGAGCATCGGAATTGACCTGGCTGGTCATGCATTGCAATGTCTTCTAAGCATGCCAACAACAACAGAAAATGTCCAAGATGGTTGTATTGTGGGTAATAAAACCTACCAGAATGGCCTTTTGAATAATGTTGCCACACTGTGTTTCTTTAACGGCATCAGTTAAAAACCTTTTAAATTAACAAGCTATTATTTACCAAATTAGTATTTTCGTGGCTCCAAAATCCTTTATTTTCCCCAAACACTATCCTGAATCAAAATGACATTCTGGCAGCCTATGTGTAGCTGTCCTACTGGTGTTGCAGCAAAGCTGACTTGCACATTTTTTCTACTATTCTTTGTCATGAACATTTAACAACTATTATTTTTGCTACCCTTTTTTAATTTTCAAATATTATACTACCCTTTGGGGACAAATCTTTCTGCACAGCCCTTCCGTCAGTTGCACTCCCTTTAAGCTGTTGCAACTACATTAACTCAATAGAGTTGTTGCTGATTTGTACCAAGGAGCTGAGATCCGAATCCTTCCTCTTCTGAATACAGCAGAACAGCTAAAGCTTTGAATCAAAGTTATTGATGTGAAGTGCACAGAGTCCTGTTATCAAAGATATCTTCAGGAGGTCAGGTCAATTATCCCAGCCGGGAAAAACCTGGACACCAACTTTCAAAGTTATAACCCCTTAAGAGTAGAATTTTATCATGAAATTGCTGATATACCCTTAACTGTAGCTTTGTGAATGAGACTCTTTAATTAAAATGTAATTTTATTGAAGGAATGAGCATTCCAATGATTAAACTTCTGCCCCTTTAAAATATAGCTTCCAGGGGTACTAGGCTAAATCATTTAATCTCCTAAAGCATCTCTATTGGAGCTCCCTCGTGGGATACGCCATTAGTCATTCTCTCACACGAGCTTCCATGTTACAAGCAAGACTTAAAGTATTAAGCGAGCGATGAGTTCGGTCCTTTATTTAATCTGTTAGACTCCATTCTTATCCCATTAGATTATTCCAGAAAAAAAAGCAGTGCTAGAATCACGGTAGCTGATCCCACCCTTGCTCTTGTCGTTTGCTCCCTGGTTGCCTGGTACAGGACATAAAGCTTGACCAAAACCCTCAGTAGAAATACAGTCCTTGCGACACTGCAGGATACAAATCGTGCTCTCGCTAATATCCCTGCAGACTGTTCTAGTTTGACAGCTTCCTTTCCACCCATTTCCAGAGCCAGATGAGAAGCATCTTCTGGATTTTCAAACCATTTGGCAGACTTATCCCCTCTATTTTCCCAAAATGGAACTATTCCCTCCCCAGTTAAGGTGCATTAATCTGTATTTGAATTAACGTGTCAAAGGTATGGCTGTCCAGTACCTTAAGGTTATCGCTGACCCCTTGAAATTTCACGCTGCCTATGGAGATATTGTGAGAACTCAGTTCTGAGAGCAAAAGCTGCTGCCACTCAAAGGAGAGGAGGATCTCCCTGCACCGTTAGGAGCAAGTGACGTCCACGTGAGCCCTTTTGACGTTTCGCAGTTCAAAAGCAGTGTCACCCATTTCGCTGGCATGTTTGGCCAGGGGTCTAGTGGCAGATGTTAGGTGACAGCAAGTTAAACTGACATTCCAATTTATTTGCAGAGCGAAGTCCAGTCAAGACTGGTTACAGCAGTACGAGTGTCTCCAGCAATGTCTTCCCAGGTCATTTTAACCCTCTAAAGCGAGAATGATATTTAGTGTGTTATTGACAGCATTAACATGAGACAGATGTGTTTGTAGAGGAATGGATTGGCAGGAAGTTCTCATTTACAGAAATCTGCATGAAGTGACTAGATTGTCAAAGCGAGCTTCTCGCTCTTGTGAACTTAGGGCTTAAGCTTGTGAACATAGGACCCCAAGCTGCTTTCATTATAAAGCCAGTACCTGCCAAATGGCATCAAAGCATCACAGCTCGTTAACCATTGTCTTCCAAATGTTGCTGTGAAGTAAAACCGAGGGTAAGTTTGGACTTTTTCTTGGTGGATACTTTGTGGGTGTGTAATGCTGTTCCTCCTATGACAATTATATCAAGCATTTGGTTGTTTATGATAAGCAGGAGAATTCGAAGCCAAGAAAATGTAAAAAATGTAATAATATGTAGCTGTTAGAATGTGCTTGAAGAAGTAAAAGCATCCAGAGATGAGGGTTATATAAAGAAAAATTGTGCCTGCTGTGGACAGTGACCCCCATGATTATGTAGAATCCCGGCCTCGGTGTGTCAAAGCCGCCTCAGCAGAGTGTAACTAAAAGTACGATGTACTCATTACGGGATGCAAGAGATGGGTGTAGGCAGTATAGACCTTATTCCTGCGAAACCCCACACCTGTGTCTGCCTAAAAGCACAGGTCTACTCACAATGTGTTCTGCACTATGGGGCTCTCAGGCCAAATTTATCCTACAAGGCTTTTTTGGCATTACACAGCTTGGGGTGTAAACAATTAACACATCTCCTAGCTGATATCACTGCAAAGCCTTTGGTTTGGATGCAGCTATGCTAACAGTTGAGAACACGTGTTGGCTCACCTTACATGATATGGGAAGATGGTATATAACTACACTGGCCAAGCTCCTCTTGGCAGATGCTTCACCTGTGGTAGGGAAATCTGTAGACATATTGCAGAGTAGCAATAATAATAGAGACTTTGGTAGGAGGATGAGGCCTTGGCTTGCATGATTATGTTGTTATAACCAGAGAGTAGTTTGTATATTAAATCTATAACCAGAGTAAAAGTGATAAATCAAGTCTACTTGCTGAAAAACTCCATGTGAAATATATTATATCAGAAATAATCTTAAGTGGCCAGTACTGCCATATACACATGCCTCTAATGCAGGATTTTACAGATATCTGGAATCTTGCATCCAGCGTTGGTTTTTTTCTATTCACCACATTCAGAAATACTTAATACATCCATGTGTGATCCTTCATTTCTGTTTCCTCATATAGACCAGTGAACATTTGACCTCATGAGAGAGGAGATACCACGTATTTATTAACTTCTTTGTACGTCTATTCACTAATGCAGTATGCAGGACTGTACATGACAACTTCCTTAGAGAAGAAAGAATGAAGATTGTAGCCACAAGAAAAAGATAAAATATGCCAAAGAGAGGGACCGGCAAAACTTTTTTATATATGCCTATTTCTGATGCTCGGGAAATGGACTGCACTCTAAGAAAACAAGATGAGTGTAAATGGAGGAACCCCTGCACATGCCATAAATTCAAAAGATGTGCTGCTTAGCAAAGAATGAAAGCTGTAAATGGCAGTGGAGGGCAGAAGTTAATTAGGCTACTGTGCTGCTGTTAGCGAGAGGAAAGTAGCCACAACCAGAAAGAAGATGGCTGCTCAGCAGAGCCCTGGTACAGCCCAAAGATCACATCCTCAGCTCTGCAAGGGCTTCTGGGTTAGGGGGAAATCATACACAGATGACTAATTTTTTTATGGTTCACAGCCGATCAAAGTGAAATTCAGCAGCTGTTCAGGACAAGTGACCACTCTAACGGCTGTAATATAACCTGCTAAATAGAGAGGGAATTGCATGAGAGCAAGAGGTTAGCTGTGATTATCGGCAGGTGAGTGCTTTATTGAAGTTGAAAGACCATTAACATTGATGGAGTAATTATTTCAACTTGAAAGTAATTACCTTGATGGGTGATAACTTCTCCAGTGTTCCCAGATTTGATTGAACCAAACAATTGTGAACTCTTGAAGCCTAGAAAAATATTACAACAATACTGCAATGTTTAAATTACTGAAACCACTGTTAGAGTATTTTAATTATGCCTAACAGTGAGAAGATTTTAACTTACAACAACTGGTGACCTCTCATGTATAGAGACATTTGCTTTCTAATTCCAATGAAATGACCCACACCTACTACGTGTGTGCTGTATGTGATGGGTTTGCAAATGAATCATTTGATTTAAATGCAGTTTTTAAGATTCAAAGCCTCGTTAGCACAGTTTCAGGAGGGCTTGCACTGGAATTGCTGTAATTGTTTTATTTGCCAGGAAAGCCCAATAATATAAAATGCTTCCTGTGTTTTAGTCTCTAGACCTGTTAAGCATACGCAGGATGAATACAAGACGAGTGCTCTTTCACACTGACGGCTGCTAATAAAAAAAAAAAAGAAAAAAAAAGTGTGTGAGACAATCTGTGTCTCACAGATTCTGTTGTTTCCATGCTGCTGGAGAATATGCTGGGCTTGGCACTACAGGTCTCTTTAAATAAGCATTTGGATTGGCACTATGATGCCCCTCCAGAAACTGATTAAGTGCTTCAGTAAGCCCCACCTATCACGACAGACATGTAGAATTCTCTAATTAAAGCAGAAAGGATGAAATGGATTGTTGCACAACTCCGATGATTTTGAAGCGCTGTGGTAACTGAACTGGAAGAGAATGGTGAGAGGGATAGGCTTCGGCTCTTCTGTTTATATCATCCTTGCTGCAACCAAGGCCACTTCAGTGTCTCCTGGATGCTTTCGGCAGAAACATAGCTTTAGACCCTGCTGGAGCTCTGCCAAGCGTGAAAGAATCCTTGTGAGCCGGGATGTGGGGTGGCAGGGAAAGGTTTATCTGGTGTCTGTGAGGTCTTAATATGTTGTCAGGCAACTGGTGATTTGAATTAGTGAAGGTTACAGCCTGTGCAACTTAACATAACTTTGCCCTTCGATAAATTTTTGGACCAGAAATAAAAAAACTGATAGGGTTATGTCTGACCACGCCTAATCGCACACTCTAGATTGACTAGACCAGGGTGCCTGGATCAATAGGTAATTTTTTCTACAAATAAATTAGTTACCTGTTTGAAAATATCTGGTGTATTTTATCCTTGGGTTTCTCCTTGTGCAAGATCCAGTTTTCAGTCATTCCGTAGCTCTGTTTTTCATGAGTGAAACACATGTAGAATTAGGTTTTTTGAGGGATATTTACAATGTCTGACTTGAGGCATCTAACTTAGTTAGGAGCATGAATGTCCTCTATGGACCATGAAATCTCCAGAACATATAAGGCATGGACATTCACCGTCCTTGGGCTGCAATTGTTCACACGAGACCACTTTCCTCTGGTGCACTTGTGTGCCGCTATTGGCATGTGTCAGTCAGAAGAAGGTGGTTGATTTTGAGCTGATGAATCAGCTGGTCTTCCCTAACCCACACAACGGGATTGTGCAGGTTGACAGATTGAAGAGATGGTACCCTCTGACGCAAAGATGGTGACGGGCATGGGTCTGGAAGGGTTAACCTTTTCAGTTTGTGCATGTGCAGCCATAAAAGACTAAGTGACCACATGACAAAGCTAAAAGCAGATGCCTAAAATGAGACTGTATAAGTGCTCCACAGGCTGTTTCTCTGTATATGTTTCTATATATGCTTTATATTTATACTCTTCTCCACAGCATCTTTCGGTAAATCTTGCATTTCAGTTGTGAGAATAGGATTAAGCTAATCAGGCACTGTAGAAAAACACCGTTGGCAGGATGTTTTCTGATTGGTAAAAGCAGGATAAACCCCCACAAAGCTTCACCTTATTAAGTATAATTTGATAGGAAGATAAAACATGAGGGACATTCTTCCCTTTCTGCCATGTTGCATGTGACTGTACTAAATCTGGTTTAAAAACAAGGATTTGGTAAGCTACAGATGCTTTTTCATGTATAAGTAGGAAATAAAAATGGAGAAGGAGGCAGCAGAAATTTGTTGGGTAATATGTACAGCTGTTTTTCAAAATAGATATCTGTTTTAAAATGCTTAATTGGATTTGACTAGATTTTAATTCATGTTTAACCAACATTCTTAAGTGGGTGGATCAGGCAACTCCAAGATAATGCTTTTTGTTGGTAAAGTCATAGGGCAGCTTCCTAAATTCCCCGGGGTCATGCCCAACAGCTACAGATAGAGGAATTCTTCAGCTGATAATCAGAAAGACCGCTCCCCACGCCCCATCCTACCCCCCTGCCCCACTCCTGCCACAGATAAGGTCCTTTATTCACATTGGCTGGGAAATGTTATGTCATATGCTTATGTTTCAGAGGGAATTTTAACAAGCGGTGGGGTAATTTTAATAAAGAGAGAATCCTACCTCTTTTAAAAAAAAAAAGCAAGAGCAAGCCATATAACTCATGGGAACTGGTAGTGTGACATAGAGCCTTGTGCCGCTGGGGACTCCATTTGAATCTAATCCAGGTCTACAGTCACCAAAGTCATTCTCATCAAACAGCCGTGGGGTGTCCTATGCAAGATAAGTTTAGTATTCTCAGCTGACCTCCTGTCCTTTCTCTTTACTGCTCCCTTTTGAATCCATTCCCATCACTCAGCTTCACAGCCTCATTCAAGCTCATCTCCCCAATGCTTGTTGCAGTTTCCCATTTTCTGCCTGCCAAGTGACCTCTCTCTCTCCTCCTTTAAGACTTTACAAAAAGAGCTGGAATGCGTGTGTAATCTTGCCACGCTCTTTTTTTAGGGGGCGAGACCCTAATTCCTGCACAGTGCCAAAACGTGAGTTTATCAACATCAGGCTCTTTGGGAGTGGATATGGGTGTCTGTCTGTTAATTTACAGCACTATATAAATATTATTTTTGAGACTATAATAGCAATTATGGTGAATAGGGGCCAGATGGCCTCTGTATCTAGAAAGCAGAATGGCAGTGTATTTTTAATGGACTTAAATGTTGCTTTTTGACAGGAAGCTAATATTAAATTCCATGTTATAGGTGCCTGTCAGGTGAGTATGGTTTTGAGTTTTGGTTTTTGTTAAAGTAATTACTAATGTCATGCCTGGATACTTATCCCCACTAAAGCCTTGCTCTGTGGTGGAGTCTTTGTTGTTGCCTTTTTTTTTTTTTTTTTAAGGATGGTTATTGATCTCTTGCTGAGCTGAGATTTCAGTTTTATGCCAGATAGTTTGATTAATGGGTTGGTTTCTGTAAGTGGACTGAATGGGGATAGGAAGCACAAGCCGCTCATGCCGCCAGCCCTAACTCCGTCAAGACGCATAGCTCATTATGAAACAGTTATCAAGTATACATGAAAAATTAATTGGGCTCAGTTTGATTCTGAAAAGGATCAGCTTTCTACTTGGCGGTCCCCCCAATCTTTCCAGATGTTGCACGCTAGCCCCTCGAGAAGCAGCGAAGGGAGATGTATTAATACATTGTATTGATTAGATCAAGACCCCTGACAGTTATTTGTAGAGATACCATCTGGCTGCTGTTCGAATTCCTTCACCAAAAACAGGACGTGACATGTTATTAATCTCAACTCTCTAAGTATAGACAGTTGCCTTTTCTGCTAAACCGCATTTTACCATTCCGTAGGAGATGGAGGCAGACCTGAAGGGTGCTGAAATTAAGGTTATTACACAAATTGAGCCATATGGTCCAAATATTTCAGCAAGAAAATTGCCAGGCAATAAAAATTGCTCCTGCCTTCCTAATGGTGTAAATTACAGTTTAACCATGGCTCTAATGATGTCCTTCTGCCGCGCTTAACTACTGTTACATGAAGGACATTGTTTTAAAAATATAAAAAACAAGTAAATGCCAGCAGCGTGTTTTACAATCTGTTAGTGTGTCATTAAGAACACTGTCAGAATTACATAAACATAATGGCAGGCAACCTAGCATACAAAAGAACGAGTATGGAAATAGAAAGTGTCTTGAAAACTCCTTTAGCTCTGTAATGTCAAGAGCCCTTTCCCTTCTGGAGCTTTTCCAGTATGGGAAAATGTGGCTGATTTTTTTTATTCCAGTTCTCACACAGGCTCTGATGGAGATGTAAAACCAGAAAAAATACACTGGATATTCCAATGCATTTTGAACAGGTGACAATGGAGGGCATAAATTTACTATCACATTATACTATGACTGTATATAAAGTTAACTGGGTATGAAAAAGGAGTCCAAAATGTGACCCTCTTTTCAAACCGAAGCGTTGTTTTTATTCTTTTGGATCATAATGGGACTTTCTGTTGTTTTTCAGCCTGTTTGGAGAATTGCGGAGTATTAAAATGCTTTCAAGCTCAAAAGCTCTCTGAATTTTCCTTACAGAGTTAGCAATCCTAAAAATGTGCTTATTTAAAGTAGCTGTAGCTTATTTGTTTTTAAAAACAAAATGAAAATACTTATCCAGTCAGCAGATGCATTACTGACTGATTCTGGTGATTCATCTTACAATCTGGACGTTAAATTGTAAATACAGAAAGTGAATAATTAGCCAATGAGATTTCATTTCACAAACATTCCTCCAACTAATCAGTTTGTACAGGAAAACTCTGAGATGGCCATTCAAAGAGGAAAACCCATATAAGTTTATGATAAATGCTATTTGAAATATTGAGTTTGACCACTTGTGCTTCAAACCATGGGCAAATTTTGATAGTTCATATGTTTCAGACCTTTTGGAAAAATAACCTGGCACAGCCCTTGGGATCTGGCTGATTGGGCGCACATCACTGGTTTAGGGGAGGCGCACTTGGAGCGGTTTGTACCAGTTTTTTGGCTGCTGGAAACCAAGGGGTCCTGCACCCCACCCCTGCCACCCCTCCCTTTCTCGGTCTGTGTAGCTCTGGGTCTGCTGAGCAGACAGAGCTGCTGCTTCCCCCACCCATGCACCTTTGAAGATAGAATTTTCCACACCCTTGCAAGGGCACCCAGTTCCTGCTGGATCTTCATGCTGGTTGAAATGCATTTTGACAATGTTGAAAACACAGCTGAGCAATGTCAAACGGACGAATTGAAGAAGGGAGATAGTGAGTTAGCTGACTGGGTTGGCTGGTTGGTGAATGAGCTGACAGGCAGCTCTTGCATTTGTCTTCAAACCTAGCACAGTTTCTGAATCGTGTGAAGATCTCATTTGTGTGTGGAACAGGGTGAAGATGACAGGGACTTTTACTCATGACAAATTCAAAATGAGCCCAAACTAGACAGTTAATCAGATTCAATAAAGTTCAGAACAGTCTTTATATCTGTCCTTCCTGCTTCTCAGTACCAGTATGATCACAAATGAAAGCACCAAAACATAAGTAATTAATGGTTGGTTGGTTTCTTTGCAAAGAAACCAAAAGCAGAAAGTAGTAGACTCTTGTGAGGACGGTAGTCTGAAAACCTCCTATGTAAAATGTGTGAGCATAGTTTACATACATGTAATCTGTATTTGGAGGAAACGAAGTCCACTTTATGAGTTTATCTCATCACTAACTTTGACTTCCTTGAACTTTTTATCTGACCAAAGTTACAGAAGTGCATGGCAAATGGGATCTGGGACATCTAAGCGTATTGCACTCTATTCACGTGCACCTGTAACGGATGGATTTTAGTGTTTAACTGTAAAAACTATTGTATTTTCAAGTCTGTTTCTTTAGTATTCATCAAATAAAACCTCTTCAGTCTTTAAAGAGAGAGATTGGTACAGATGTCCCTCTGCCAGCATCTGACAGGCTGGAAGATTTGGAAAGAACGAGCTCATTGAACAGCGTTATGAGTGCCAAGAAAAACTATGAGCATGGAGAGAAAGTTTTTACCCATGAAGTGGAGGGCTTGCTTGAAGGACCGCTGCCAAAGTTGCCACCAGATTCAGAGAATTTTTTTCCCCTTCCTGCCAATGTTGTTTCAGATTCGGAGAAATTTTTCTCATCTTATTAGCAGGTGCCATGTTACACCCTTTAGAGTATCAAACATCATCTGTTACACCTTTGGCAACTGCAGGCTGCTTTACTTCCTCCACCAAAACTGTGGAAACTCTTACTTCCTTCCTTCCTTCCTTCGAGCACATTTAGAGACTATGAGGAGTGATACAGGGAGCAGGAATTAATTCCCATCCGGAGGGTCTAGTAGAAAGTAACTGCTGTCTTTTTCAGATTTTTGTTAGGAACTTGTTTCTATTTCCAGATGGCAGTCTTTACAACAGGCAGGACTCTGCTTCAGCCAGGTAATGTCCTTTAAAGCTCTTAGATTACGGGAGGCTGTGTAGTTACTCAGGCAAAGCCTTAGGAGACAAACACACATCCACTTCAGGCAACCTATGACTGGTGCAAGAGCAGCAGCTGGACCTGCAGCACAGTATCCTCCCTCCCCTAAGCTCTTTGACTTTGCAGCTGTAGGATGTCTTTTTAAAACTAATCCATGGCTGCTCCACCTTCCTTCTTTATGTAGCACATATGTCTTCTAAACGCTTCTGTGCCCACACCACCTTAACAGAGAGATGATGTTACTACTGGGGTATGGTCTATCTGAATGAGACCCCCGGGAGTGTGTGTTGTGTGTGTGCCAAAAGGACTCTGAGGAGTCGTATATTCACAACGGGAAGATGAGCAAAGGTCCCAGTATCTATTTAACGTACCAGGGCATATTACAAATCATTACTCAATTTGCTTCTGAATTTTTGCTCCAGCTATTTTTTTCAAGCCTGTTTCCTGCAGGTTTGAACGCGAGTCCTTTTTCCCATCCAGAGCAGAGCTCCTAGCCTGAGCCAAATCCTCCACGCAGTGTGGAGATGCTACTCTAGTGGCTGCAAAAAAAGCACCAAGTTTACAGTTGTCCCACAAATAAGAATTGCAAATGCAAGTTTAATACAGCAAGAGAGTGAGGGAAGGGAGCTCCTCGCAGTGATACTTTTTCTGTATTTTTTGCTATACAGAAAACTTTACTATGCACAAACAAAACAAATGAAACTTTGCAGAGCTCTTATATTTCAGCAGGCTTTAAAAAAAGAATGAATGTGAAGTCTGGAAGACATCTTTTCCCAGATGAAGTGAAGTATTATTCTTGTCATTATGGTATCATAAAATTATTTTTTATTGTTTTCTCTTCAGGGGTTCAAGACAGATGATAATTTAGATTTTTCTCTAATGCTAGTTTATGCTAGAAATGCTAGACCTGTGGTGTACCAATAGATCATGAGATTTACGCTATAGTTGTAGCTTAAGACAGTGACACGTTTAAGTGCCGTGCTTAATGGTACTGGAAAGTCCTGGCCTAAAGAGACTGAATAGAGACCCTGAGAGCAAATAAGAGGAAAAACATCACCTTTTCCACCAGGTAACACAATAGTTTCAGCTCTAGTTGCTTTGATGTCAAATCCAGTGTCCCCTTTGAGGACAAATAGAGCTGAGAACATGTGGCTTTTGAAACAGGATGTTTCTGAGACAAAAACTTGCAACAGCTCTTTAGCATACTATATTTCTTTATCTTTTTGTTCCTGCATAGAAGCAGGAACAAACCCCTGCAATGATATTTGGTTTAAGGGCATTAATTTTAAACCACACCGACTTGAGTAACATCATCTCAGACTGAAGATCACTGCCAACATGTTGACCTATGCATGGAAGTCAGGAATCAGGGATGTTTGCTTCAGTATTATGGATTAACTGCCCCCAATCCCTGTTCTGGATGAATGCCATCTACATACACCTCTTAGTTTTGTTCTTCTACACATGAAGACCGTGATCCCTGATTGTTGAAAAGGCAGAAGGAGGCTTCCGTTGATTTGGAAGTGTTTTGAAACAGGTACAGCTATTGATATTTTTCTGTTTCACCTTAAGAAAACAAGAAAGACTTCACCTGTATGGTCTCTTTGCTGTGCACTGATTGAAAACGTTGTCACTGGCTTCTTCGCCCTTTGAGTCTTAAGCGAACTTAAGCAAAAGTCACAGCTCTGAATTCTAAAAACTTACTTTAGACGGCCAGTAGGCTAGTCTGTCTAATCTGTCTTGAGAGAGAGTGCAGCTTCTCTGATTAGCTATTCGAAACAGAAGTTAAACATCTGACTTTCCCTTTGGAGGAACCTCCCTTGCCCCGCTCAGAGGACAGAGTAACTGAGCTACACAAGCTTTGTGTCAGAATGTAGGAGCTCTGTTTCCTATAGTGCCTGTCTTAATCTTTGAGCCCTTGAATACATTTACCTGTCTGGCCCAAAGTGACTAAATTGTAGTCATTTCTTTTTGGATTGCTCATTTATAGCATGCATACATGCAGCTAATCGATAGAGGAGACAGTGAAACTGGTGGATTTACAAGTTAATATGCTGGAGTCAATAGTGGTGCTGTAAAAACATTTTCCATTCTGAAATCAGCACCATTTGTTTTGCACTAGGCTTGACTATATACCTGTTGACTTAGTGGTCTATTTTAATTCCCCAAGTAACTTAAATATCCAAGGAGAATACAGAATCTGAACTGAACTCGTTACGCTTCAGTTTCCAAGTAATAGTTCAGATTTACATCTTTCATCTCTTCTCTAACTACCGCGTCTCGCTAGTGCGGGTCTCCAGCAGCTCAGGCTTTCTTCTCTTTTGGCCGGAGCTTTGCACTGAGAAGCCCAAGCCACACTAGAAAGGACTAATGGATGTGTAACCACATGAAAAGGCATGATTGAAGATTCTGTGTTATTTATACACTAACATTTGAGAGTGAAGCTAGATAGCTGCTTTTCCTGTTCACAGCGCAGCAGATATAGCTGTCCACTTTTCTGTGTGCCTGTGGATATGACTTTAGTGTTCGTCTGACAGCACGGAAGGTGGGAATGGGCAGACTGCAGACACATCTGTGCCAAGGTGAGTTTCTTCCCAGCGGTGTGCGTTAAGAAGCTAGAGAGAATTGTAGCTGTATGATCCTAGGAGGATCTGGAAGTTCATCCATCTGCTGGGGTCACTTGGTTTCAAGACATTGAACCTGCAAGCACCTTCTCTCCCAGTTACTCTACCAAACTCTGCAATTGCTCACTCTTCTTTTCAGCCCTTTTCTTGGCATGGAGTTCGTTCTGAGCCTTCATATGGCAAGACATAGCTGCTAAGGGACACAACCCTGTATCACTTTATCGGGCCTCATGTTTTTCATCAACAGTGCAGCCGTAGCAGCTGCAATGGGAAAACAAGATTTTTGTTCCTCTTACCATCATGTGACACAGGGGCTTTTCAGGCTACTCGCCAAGGTTTTCCACCAACTTCTATGACCAGTAGGATCAGTAGCAATCCCCTACTCCAAACCTGGGGGAACATCCTGTATGTTCTGGAAGGAAGGTGTCAGATCTCTGCTGAACCTGTCAGTGTTTTGAGGGGAAGCTGAGCTTGGCTGAGGTATGTCTCCGAAGTGTACACCTAAATATGTGTCTCATCAGTATCCTCTGCTAATATTCAGAAGATAGGCTGAACTTTACTGCAGCTACAAAAGATATTGAGGGCTTCCCTATCTTCATCAGCAGTTGGCTTCTGGACTCTGCTAAGAGTGACTGCTCTGGACAAAAAGGTGCAAAGCAAATCTCTTTCTTCTGGCATGGAGTGGCATAGTTGGACCACATCTTTCCCAAACTGCTACCTGCACACTTGCACTTACTTTCAGCCTGTCTCTACTTGGAGAGCAGTTATTTTCCTGTAGGAAGTGTAAAGCATTAAGAGAAGGAATGAAAACCTGGAGCAGGAAAGCCTTTCAAGAGATAGGCATTTGTATATTTTTGGGGCTCATCATTTTTTGAAAATACTCAGTTCATTTTAAAGGTGACATTTTAAGTTCAGCCACGTATTCAGACTAAACTTTGACCTTTATAATGCAGCTTCAAGTAAATTGTTTATGCTTATCTTTTAATATCTTTCAGAAGTGGTTACATACAGAGCAGGCAAAATTTGAATGAAAAGCTGGGACTGTTCAGTACAGGGCAGAGAAAAAAGTATAAAACAGTAGAAAGTAAAAAACTTTCAAGCTCCTTTAAAATGTTGCTTTTATTTTCCATTGTGTTGGCAGAAAGCAGGGATTTAAAGCTGTGAATTGCCTTGAGGCTGTGTTATCTTCCTGTACTTAGCAGCAGTTAGAACCGCTCTTTTTTTGCATGTGTTGGGTGAGAGAGACAAGGACTCAGAATGATAGAGAAAAGGGAATCAAGTAAGTTTGCATTTAACAGTAATATGACACATCTATGGTACCTGTGTAAAATGGGATCTAAATAATAAGAGGTTCCTGAAGCTGCACACTGAAACAGAAGTAACACAAGGGGATATCCTGAGACTTAATTAATTAATGTTTATAACATGATGGGAGATGCTATGATGAAAAGTCATATATAAGTGCAAAGTCTTTAATTTTATGGAGCACAACTGACATTCGGTGGCATTTTCAAGGAAACCAGTGTGGGACTTCACCTGGAAATTTGTGGCAAGATTCAGATTGTCCTTGTACAAGTCCCTTTAAAGATTTTAATCAATTTTTTTTTTGTCTTTACATTTCTTCTTCCCCATTATGGCTGTGCAAAGACAAAATATGAAAATAATTCTTTTTATAGGGGAAAAATAAGGGGTTTCCCTGCTCCATTTTCCATTCACCAAAACCACAGCCAAATTTTAGAGAAAAGAGAAACCTTCAGACACTGTGCCCAGGTCGTGTTAAGATCAGATGGGAGAAGTTTTACAGTGTTCAGAGCCACTTTTCTGCACAATATCATATATGATGTAATTTGAAAGGAGGTGAAGGTGGTGGCTTATGGCACAGGTATACGTAGATATGTCTATATGTAGATAGGTCCTCTGTGTCATGGAGGAGTAATGCGAATGCTTGGAAAACAAAACTTTGAATGAAACCAATGGCCAAAACATTCAATAAAGACAAGGGCATGTTCTTTCTACGACAAAGCAAAACTGATCTCCACAAGATTCCTTGAGTTGAGAAGTTCAGGCACATAAATTATCTGGTTTTATGGATTGCAAAACCATCCACAGTTTCATTCCATGGGTGTGGAACTGCAGAAGCCCTTCTGCAAAACACCTGCCACTCTGGACATTACTAGAAAAAAATAGATTTGAGACAAAGACGACACCGACTGCACTGATGTGGCAGTCTAGATTTTGTTCTGACAAAGGCATCTACCTTCACCCTGGCCATCAGCCAATATATCAAACAGAAAATACAGTTTATGGCACTAAGAAAAATGTAACATTAACCCCCTAATGCTCCATATTAAGGGGTGTACCCCCTACCATTTGCAGGTTTGAGCCCTTAGGCTCTAGCTGCTGTTTTACAGCACCAGCGTTTTCTCTTTCTTTTGCTGTGTCTACAGACAACATAGAACAAATCCGTGGCAGGAACACCCCCTAAATGTTAACGACTTGTGGATGGGAAGTTGCTGCTCAGCAGGAGCACTGTGTGTGGTAATTGGTGTAAACATATTCCTGCAGTTCAGCTGTACGAGTGATGATGCAGAGATAGATACAAACCTCAGCCAGAGTTTTGTGTGTTTGCCTTCCTAGCTGTTTACCTTCCCTGAAGAGACGTTCCTACCCCAGATTATAAAGCCCCACCCAAAGGATCATTCATTCCCATTCCCCATGTGAACAAGGTGACTCAAATGGCAAGGTCTGCAATGCCTTGATGAGTTTATGCAGATTCCAGATTATGCAGTAGGTGAATTTGGAGCATCTCGAAAATGTCCCGGCTCAGACCTATAGGGTTTGTCATTGCTTTAATATGGTGCTGGATTTCACATACCATGAAGTCTTTGCTGATGTGTCTGCTCTACCCTCTCTCACTCCCATCAGCTCTCCACAACATGCAATATATGTGCATTTCACCGTTTTTCAGTGAGGATTAAGTATTGTATGTCATGCTCTGTTGTATCTCAAATACACAGTATAAAATTTTTTGCTTCAGATTCAGCCTGTCTTATTTTGAAGAGAAACTTAGTCTAGTTCTTCATATCCAGAATGATTGACAGCGAAAAGTATCATTCAGGTTAAGTAAGGATGGCAGATTTGAACTGACCAAAACCAAAGTTTGGGGAAAACAGTCCTGTCATGTGTCTCGTTTATAAAAAAAGCTGCTTCTTTCTTTCTTTCTTCATCATTTTCTCATGATGAGGAATAATAAACATGGTTTAAAGTGGAAAAATGTGGGGGAAAATAAAGAAAGAAAGTGCAAAACTATGGTTTATATACATTAGGTCTTGTGACTGTTGTTAGAGATAAAATATTAATGTTAGGAAAACATGTTGACATCGTCCTCTAGATGATGTCTACAGTGGAATGTCATGTCATTGATATTTTGGTTATTTGATTTATGTAGTTGTGCAGAAAAATCTCCTTTTGGATTTCAATATTTCTTAGTACAAATTAGACAAATACAGATGGAAATAGTTTTTTGTGAAGGTGGCACTCCGAGATTTTGACTAATTTTTAATAAATAATTATGTAAGAGGAGGGGAGAGGGAGAGGCAAAGGAAGAGAGGAGATCCTACTGAAATAGCATGGAGAGGGTTACTGAAGGGTTCACTTCGCCCAAAGGGGCTTTTTAAGGTTTTACCAGCAAAAGTGCAACATGGTTGGTGGTTTGAAAGTGTACTGCTAGCCAAAAGCCAGCACAGGGACTGAGTGCAGCTTGCTAAATATGCTTGGTTTCATTTTAATTGCAATGCATCCTAGTTTTCTTAGTGGTGCTTTGCTTTCAAGTCAAAGCTGGGGGTTCAGGCACCGGGTGGGATAGCAGCAGCTCCACTGGACAAATTCATGCAATTCACAGTTCCTTACACACTCTGCCGGAAGGGGGGAGAATGAATGGCAATGTGATATTTCTTTATCAGATGTTCATTGTTGTTTGCAGAACATTTTGGACTTAGCTTACTGCTGTTTCTAAAGGTTTCGCCCCCGTGTAATCCACAACCCCACGTAGGACTGGTCACACAGGAGATGATTCAGTTATGTGCTGAGCGAAACAGGGTGTGCAAATCAGGGGATTTTTAACTAAAAAAAGCTGCAGTATGGTACTGTTAGGAAAGGACGGGAACATGGAGTCATGGAGGGTAGGCTGGCATTCGCTGATGTTGATGGCAAAATTACCGTTTTTAAAAAAAATAAATTACAAGAACATTCTTAAATCTGAAAAAAAAAAAAAAAAGCCGTAAGTTTGGCAGCAATCTCAAGGAAAGATTATTTTAAGATCATTTAATCAAAGCTTCTGTTTTAATAAAGAAGTTATTTTCTGTGCTTTACTTTGCAAATTGAATCTATTCCAATGCAATTTTAAAATAAGTTTTCCTAAGTTTATTTACAAAAAAGCAAGCTCAAATATAATGAATTCCTGAATGCCATTTGCTAGCCGCTGTGGAAGACAAGACTGCATCGATCCACCTCGGGGCTGGGAAAGGAAGGGTGCTTTACATCTCAACCAGAGACCGTTTGGAAGAATATTCCCTGGCCAAAAATGTTTCAACATTATTTTAGGTTTAATAAGGAAGTGTCTGGGTTTACAAACTTAAAAATTTTATTTAAATGTTTATTTAGTTTTCTTTCATAATACTTGTGGGTTTTGTATACTGTAAAAATTATCCCCAATGCAGTCCATGTTACTGCTATTGAAGGCCTGTTGGGTAATATCAAATAGTATAATAATATTTAAAATGAAAAACATGTGCTGAAAGGCAATTTGAAAATTCTAAAATGAAATGCAAAATTCTTAAAATGTGAGATTTTAAGAGTGAAATTTACAAAAAAAATTTAATGAAAAAATCTACAATTGTTTTTTAGACAAATTGGGAGGAAAATAAATAGTGCAACATCAGTTTCTGGTAAAATGGAAATTCTGGTCACCTCTAGGCAAGATAATTTCTGGCAAGATGAACTAACACTTTGGTTTCTGTTTTCTGTTTGGGAATAATTTATATTCCAGTCCACAGTGCTACAGGAAGGGACTCATGGATTATTTGTGTATCTGTAAACTGTATCCTTGTGGATTTGAGCATAAGGCTTTAGGAATAAAGTAGATATTTAAATGAAAAAGACACAGTGTGCATGATATAAGCCTGAGAAGGAAGGCAACCCAAAGGACAGATTAGGGATTGCGTAGGAATACGAACTCAGTGCAATTTTTAGAGTGAAGGCAGGGGCTAGGAAATAGGCTGGGAAATAAGAGTGAACGTCAGAGTCAAGGTGGAAGCGCTCCCAGTGCTTTGCAGAAAATGGCAAAGAGCCTGGATTAGATGGGGAACGGGATAAGAGGATAACGGCAAAGGTGAGGATAAAGCAAGTATCTTAGTAAAACCCCAAGCATTCCTCGTCACTTGTGGAGGAATCTGTTTGACTCCCTTGATGGGGAATTTAAAAATTGGCTTTGGAGGATGGTTGGATTAACGTTCTGATTGCCAGGTGACCATAGCTTTCTCCTCCCTTGTCCAGGGAGAGTTCGGTACCTCTGCCTCTGTAGACAAGGGAATGTCATACTGAATTACCTCGCCATCATTTACATCTGCGGGTTACGAGAGAACAGGTTTGGGTCCCTGTACCGCTACTACCATGAGCTGTGCGGTCATGTCTGATGCCGCTGGGTGTAGTTATAGACGCCAAGAAAGATTGAGCTAGCTTTTTAATCAGATATCAAAGAAACCTGCCAAATAGGGATTACTGTACAAAGAGAAGGTAGGGAGAGAGAGGAAAGCACAGCCTAACCTCGGCACGACTCAGCGAGGTGACTGCTCGCTGAGTTTTGATGATTACCCCTGCAGAAGGGACAGGTACTCAAGCTGCCTGTTGGGCAGCTCTTCAGTCGTTCAGAAATCTTCTGATGTGTCTGTCATGTTTTGAACTCAGGTCTCACCTGAGCAAGTGGGTAAGGTGGCCTGCCTTGGAAAAAAGAGGAGAAGCCCAGAGTGACACCACTGGAAAGTGCTGCTTCATCAGATCGATAGAGTCCAAGATGACTAGGTTGTGTCGTTGTGTGCAGTTTAAACATTTGTGCATGGAGTCCACCCACGCGCAGTATTATTGACAGCTACAGATCAATGCTAATTTTTGATCATTTTCAACCTACAAAGACCTCTTGACCCTGTTGCCACCTTAGGGGCACTTCAAGTAGTCAAAAGCAATCACAGTAGGCAGTGTAAAATTATCAGAGCCTTGAACTGCGCAGCCTTGCCCGTACCCGGGAGGAGGACCAAGAGGTAGAGAGGAAGGCAGGCACCTTGCAGCATGGATGCCGCTGCCTTTGAATGGCATGAAAGACTATGCTAATTTGTTGCCAGACTTTAAGTGTCTTCTGTGCTCATGAATTAAAAAATAAACAAACAAAAAAGGCAATCTGAAGCAAATCTTGACGGATACATTATTCATGATTCATGTTCTCCCATTCTATGTTTTGAAAAATGTGTTAAAACAAGGTTTTATTTTAAATAACTTTTATTCTAATTTGCAGTTAGAAGAGTGGAATTAGCCAGGGAGTGTATTTGTGGCTGTGAACAGCTTGTGCTGCCACTGGCGACGCGTGAAGCAGTTTACACAGCAAAACCAAAGGTGCGGTCCTGCCCGGAGCGGAGGTGGTGCAGCGCACGGGAAGGGGACGAGGCAGCCGAAAGCAAGGGCTGGGTCAAAGGCTGGGCTTTGGGCTGCAGCATGGGGATCAGCTCACGGTGGCTCGGCACAGCTTGCCTCAGGTGTCCGTTTCTGTAGTGTTTCCATTGACATGACAGGTCTTACAGGAGGAATGTGAGAGTGCCCACACTTAAATGTTTGCTGGGTTGTTCTTAATTTAATGACTGAACGAGTGAGAATGCTTTGCAGCAGGATACAGAGAAAGGAGGGCATGGGCTGGGAGTCTATTGGATTTCATGGTCAGTCAGTCTACGAACATCTTAATGTTCACATTAAAATTTTATTTTGTTGGTTTGCTTTTAACGGTGAATGAAATCTGGACTGTTAGCAGTGTGTAAACATGGCATATATGAGTTCATGGCTTTGCAGACAAAGACTGGGAGAATATTCCAGGCAACGATTTTGATCCTGCGCCTGTTTAAGTCTCTGTCGTTGTCCGCAGGAGCCAAAGGTGACAGTGCTATCCTTCGCAAGGTGTATTTTGCTATTTATATTTGACCATTCCAGCAGGACAGTATTTCTAGGTTGAAAATGTCGTGGGAGGATGTAGAGTAATTCTTAAAATGAGTCACTGAGACTGTCATCCATCCTCTTCAGCATCAGCCTTTCAGATGAGAAAATTCACAAATGGCAATGGCAGCAGCTCCGTATTCTGGTAGTACGTCCCCTGAGCTTCCTTCAAACCAAACCAAACAAAAATACATGTAAAACGTTTGCTCTTCAAGAGGTATCCATAGGAGCCAGTGATAAAAGTCATCCCTGGAAGGAATGGTTTAGTAGTCTCCAGAGAACACAATGAACTGCAGGCGAGGAAATCCCTCCATACTTGTTTCATTTCAAAGCGTGGTGAGGATTGTAAATAATTAAATCTTGGGGTTTAGTGGGAAAATGGTAGAGGGTGATGACAAATATGCTGGGTTTCTGTTTAGAAAAAGAAATCAAGTGGTTCGTAGCATTGCTGTGACAAAAGGCCACCCCAATGATGCAGCTGATTAGAAAGCAGAGCCACTGCTTTTCATATGATGTTTGTAATAATGTATTTGTACCTTTGGGGAGCCTCTGTGTAGTGGTTCAGGGGCAGTAATTTAACGTTGTGAGCTCCCTTCCTCCCATCCCCACCCCCGAACCACAGGCTGTAAATTTTAGGCTTTTAAAAGTTCTGTTTTGAAAACCTAATAGATAACTGTCCTCATAAAAACTATTAATACAGACTACATCCAACTGTAAAGCTAATTTTAATCATGTTTTGTGCCAACATAATTTCTGATGCCAGATTTTTATGCTAAGCATGAACTTCAGTTCGAGCTCTGTTCTATAACCTGCAGTTCATAATTCTGCATTCGGCCGTATAGGGGGTTTTGGCTATGGCAGTTTGAACGCTTCCACTTTCAGGGATCTAAGCCATAAATGTTTATTAAAAGAATCTATAATGAAATCAGTTTTGTTATTTTTTTAATGGCTGCCTCGAGTATGCTGGATGACTGAACGCACGTTGTTAATCATTAAGTACTCGTGTTACAAAAAGTGTTTGATAGTATTGCCATCTAGGGGCTGAACTAAATTCTCCATGCTGAAATAAAATGTAATTGAACAGGTGCTGCTATTGACAATATACATATGTTTTTGCTTTATAGCCCACATGCTTTCCATGTTTCTTATGACAAAAGATATCTCTAAATGTCCCACAGCAGCCAGAGCTTTTTTATATATAATCTGTTCGAGGTGATTGCTATTTGCATTTGAGCTTATGCTTTTTTTGGCAGTGATGACTGGGAATTCCTAACAAAGAATTATACTTTTTTGCATTATTAATCTTGCTGGTGTTTGCCCTGTTTAACAGAAAAAGGAATCATATATCAGAAAAGTATGTTTATAATCTGTACTTGTGGCATCTTCAGATTTAATATTCATAATGGTCATTCAAATGCTGTGCTATATTTATCTAAAAGACTAACTCATTGTTGTGAGGAAATAACTATTTAAATATTTATGATCTAACTTTTAATATTTAAAAAAAGAAATTAATATTTCTTTAAAATTTGTTTCTGAGTCCGATAGCTTAACAAATGTTTAAATATTAAACGATTGGCAGCGTTATCATTTAACAACTTAATACGACTTACTGAAACAGGGAAATTGGCTTCAGCTGTTTCTGCCACACGAAGGAAACTGAATTCCTGCGCTCCCCTTCTAGAGATCTATATATAAGTAATGCAAAAGCACAACAAAAAATGAGATTAAATATATGGGTGATCAGCTGAACTCCTTTCTTCCTCACTCTTCTGATGAGACTAATCCGAACGGTCTCCTACTGAAACGTGTTACTCCCGTTCTTTGTTAGCCGCTGTCTCTTTCGTGGCTGTTCAAAATAATGCTAGGGCTGTGTCGCCTTCCTGCCTAGATCCGGGTTTGTGCGGGGGGTCGCTTTGCCTCATATCCCAACGCTTTCAGGTCTGTGTCGGATGCTGTTTGGGGTAAGCGGGATAAAGCCGTGAGCTGCGATGCCAGTGACCCCTCCTGGCCACAGCCAATGTCCCTCAGTCTGCATCCACCCACGTGCCCCTCTGCTGGGCTGTGGTCTGGCGTGGTCACAGGTCAGTCCTAGCCCTTCCAGCCCTGGCAGAGCCCGTGAACTCCTAGCCTCTCGCTGCCAATGCGAGGCAAGGGTCTGGCACCAGGAGGGATCTAGCCCGCTTGCCTGTGCCCACATCAGCAGCATGGCTGCTTCCTCCAACTGGAGGAACAGGGACGATTCTTGTAAGGCAGCGGGTTGCCCCACAATCATCTCAGCTTGTGAATTTATCTCAAGTGACATCTTTACAAAGCAGAAACACAGAAACCAGTTTATTCCCCCCACCACCCCCTTGCTCTCTCCCCACCCCACTTTTAAGGGGTTTGTTTTCAGTAAGGAAATGGAACTGTGCTCTTGGAGACACTCTTGGCTGTCCAGATTACAATGCTTTAAGTAGCTAGAAGAGGACGGTGTGCGAAGCAAACGTCACCTTTACACACAGGATGTGTGAGCATGCTGTGGAGGCCGGCATCACTCATATACCACAGGTTTTCACATGTGCTCGAATCCTTCAGAGTACCAGGCACTCTCATCCTCACTGAGCAAAGCTCAGACACGTGGTTAATACACTGTAAGTTGTTTGCTAGCTGAGATTTGGGCTGTGCAGGACTCCCCAGGCGTCAGGTCCAAAGGCTCTACCATAATGATAGATATTTTTTCAAAGCCTAAGAGTTTCTTTTTGAGATTCAGCTATGGAAACCCACCAAAAAATCCTGGTAACCAGATGGGGTATTCTGCAAAGCGGTCAGAAGTGACCCAGAGCTGAGACCTCATTTTCCAAGTGACATAAACCACAGATGCTGATTACTTTTTTAACTAACACAAACATCTGTATTCTTGCTTCAGGGAACAAAGCATCAGGCTCATTTATTTGGATTGAAACCTTTCACAACATATCATATTCATGTCGTAGCTGTAAACAATGCCGGGCAGGTTTCAAGCCCCTGGACATCTGTGCGCACGTTGGAAGCTTCACCCAGTGGCCTGAGCAACTTCACTGTGGAAAAGAAAGAAAATGGCAGGGCTCTGCTGTTAAAATGGTCAGAGCCCTCCCAACCCAACGGTGTGATTAAGGTAATCTTCATCCTGACACTTAAAAAAGAGAGGGAAATGTTGAATATCAAATTAAAACATTTTTGCTGAAAAGTACTCAATCAAATGCATTATGCTTTAAAGTCAGACGGAAGTCCTAGGTAAGCACAAGGCGCCCTGTGCGTGTTCTCTGCTTGTGGTTCTATTAAAATGAGTATTAACATTCCTGTGCTACCCCAATGTTCAGTTACAGTGAACCAAATTGTTCTTTGAATATATAGAAGGTTGTGCATGAAAGCTCATAATCTTACTTGGCGTGCATTAGACATCGCCAAAACGTGTTCCTGGAAAACCTGGGTTTGACCGAATGTTGTTCTGAAGTTTGGGACTTCTTTTAGCTCAAAGTTTTCAGCTGAGTGTAAACCTTTACCTGCAAGGTTTGGAACTAGAGGGGTTTATCGAGTTTATTCCTTAAGTGATTTTCTCTAGAGTTAGTCTGCAAGAAGCTTTGTGCTAGCCCATGAGAGCCTCGCAATGATCCTCGATAACAAACAAATATAATGAAAACTGTCACTAAGTGATTTATTACTGCACCCAAAGTGAAAAAATAATGAAAATTGGATCAAAACATTCCTTTTGTAGCAATCATCTGTTTGTCTGCTGATTGTGACTAGAAAGGAAGTAAGTTTCTGAATCATTGGTTAGTAGTCCTTACCCTATTGCACAGATTAAAGTGTCTCATCTACTGGTTATTAACAAAAAACTTTGTTAATTTTTTTTTCCTTTTATCCTGGTCTCTGTCCTTTTTCTCCCTCCCTGCCTTTTTTTTCTGTTTCTTTCCCTCTTCATCCGCCAGACCTACAATGTTTTCAGTGATGACAACCTGGAGTACAGTGGTTTATCTCGCCAGTTCCTCTTCAGGCGCCTGGAGCCGTACACTCTCTATACCCTTGTAGTGGAGGCTTGCAATGCGGCAGGCTGCACCCGCTCCCCACCCCAGCCCATCCGAACAGACGAAGCACCCCCGGTGTCTCAGATGGCACCTGTAATCCAGGCAGTGAACGCTACCAACGTTGAACTGAGCTGGTTGCAGCCAATTAACCCAAATGGAAAAATAATTCGCTATGAAGTTATTCACAGATGCACAAAAGAAAATGCTGCAGGGTACAGAGCAACAACAGAAGACGAGAAAATTGTTTTCACAGAATATAACACTGAAAGTAATACATTCGTATATAATGATAAAGGTTTACAGCCGTGGACAAGGTATGAATATAAAATACGCACCTGGAATGCAGCAGGCTACACTGACAGCTCCTGGACGGTGGCAAAGACTAGTCAAACCGCCCCACGGGGTCTCGCCGTCCCCAGGTTATCCTTGGTGTCAGTTAACCCCCGTAAAGTGCTCATCTCGTGGGCCTCCCCGGCGCAGCCCAATGGTATCCTCCAGTCGTACAGGCTGCTCAAGAATGATGTTCTCTATCCTTTCAGCTTCGACGCTGCTACTTTCAGCTACACGGATGAGGACTTACTGCCCTATTCAACGTACAGTTATGCGATAGTGGCCTGTACGATGGGAGGCTGCTCTACCAGTGAGCCAGCTGCAATACAGACCCTGGAAGCGGCTCCTGCCTTGGTGGACCCACCATCTCTGCAGGCTGTCAGCGCCACTCAAATTAATGCATCTTGGGCACCACCCCAAATACAAAATGGAGATATCACCAAGTACATACTGAAATTAAACGAGGAAGAGTATTATCCTGGCAAAAGCTTGCAGATGTTGGTTTCTGATCTACAGCCTTACACGCAGTATGATTTTGCATTGGTTGCCTGTACTGCAGGGGGCTGCACATCTAGCGGATCCCAGTCAGTGATGACCATGGAGGCTCCACCATCAAATATGGAAGCTCCCAGGCTGCTTGTCATGGGCTCAGAGTCAATTGAAATCACATGGAAACTACCAGCTAACCCCAACGGTAAAATCACAAGCTACGAGCTCAGGAGGGATGGTGTACTTGTTTACTCGGGTTTGGAAACTCGATACCTTGATTTCACCCTAATGCCAGGCATGGAGTACAGCTACACTGTCACTGCAAATAACAGTCAAGGGAGTGTGACCAGCCCGTCAGCTCAGATAAAAACCAACCCCTCGGCTCCATCTGGGATGTTGCCTCCTAGGTTGCAGGCATGGTCCTCGAAGGAGATTTTGGTGGCCTGGGATCCCCCTATCAAAGTAAATGGTGACATCAGAAATTACACCATCTCGATCCACAAGCCTGCTGAAACAGGAAGGAAAACGGTTGAGTTTGATGCATCTCATGATTCCTTTCTGAGACGGTCGTACATAGCGGCAGAGCTACAGCCCTACAGCAGGTAAGTCTGGAAGACCTCGTTTGTTGAATAAATGCTGCGAGGTGGTTCAGCGGGCTGGCAGACAGCTCAGCCACCTTGTTTAAACAGAGAGTGAGACCCATGGGGTTTTGTTTCCTGAAAAGCACCTGATAAAACCAGGATTTTTAAAAATGTATCATAACACCAGCTACATATCATCTTGATCAAGTGCGTAGGGTTGACTTAGGTTGTAATTAATACAGGGGGTAATTCAGCACTCTGCTGTGGACTCAGTAACCTGCAATCTTGTGTACCTTTTGCAAGATGTCTCCATCAAGCATAGGGCTTTAGCTGATAAAGGATCAGAGTGCTGAGACCAAAGACCTGTTAGCTAGCCCACCCACGGGGTAGCTGAGCTAAGAGTAATGGAGTCACACCAGGAACATGCTTGCACTCCTCTGCTGAAGACAGGTGAGTTGTGTCTAAGTGAAAACTAAAATTCAAGAGAGGGTTTTGGAACTTGGCTACAGAAGGAGCACACTTGATACTGAAGTAATATCATCCCCACTAATTCTTGATTATTTACCAGACCTTGCCTTATATATTTGTGTAGGCATAATTTGTGTGTGTTACATGGTTGATAAGTCTGTCTGCTATTTACATATAACTAATCTAAATCCAAAGAGAGAAGAGTAATAGCGTGAAGGTCTATAGCTCTCAAATTATATCCAAATCATCTTCTACAATGAATCATCGTTTTGATTCATATCATCAAATTCAAAACGATTTTGATCACTTGACTCCTGCAGATGTTAACTCCAAAAAAAAAACCCAGCAAATGAAGACCCAGAAGACAGTGTTCTTCCTTCTTGTTGCACAAGGCACAGCAAACAATCTGTGTATTTGTGCAAATTGTTTTCTTATTAAAAACGCCGAAGACCAAGAGAAATTAAGAAATCCCCCAGATCCTATGCACAATCTGTATTTGGTTTTGGTGTTTTATTCACTGTGTTCCTGATTTGTGTTCCCAAAGGTATGAAGTACAGCTCCAAGCTTGCACAGAGCTGGGTTGTGCCTCCAGTGAGTGGGCATCGGTACAGACGCTGGAGGCACCCCCGGCAGAGCAGCCTGCCCCTCTCATAGAAACACGGACAACAGAGGGGGACTTCCAGTCGACCTCCTCCATCCTGTGGACTGGCCCTCAGCAGCCAAATGGGAAGATTTTATACTATGAACTTTACAGAAGGCGAACGGCTCAAGCTCACATAAATTTAGACCTCGCACTTGTTTACAATGGTTCTTCAACCTCCTTCAAAGATGACAAGTTGCTGCCTTACACAGAATATGAATATCAGGTGGGAACTGAAGCCATTTAGCAGCTCTGATTGTAATTCCAGTACACTTTGAGAACCTTACTTTACACGTACAACGAAGATACACATCTCATTTCTAATTTTAATAGTATTGTGATACCTGAATGACTATTGTTACTGTCTTTTAAATAGTTGAGAAGCTGAAAATAATTTTGCACAAGCAAGACATTCATTCAGCATTCATTTTTCTTTAGTCTATTTGTAAGTGCCTTTGTTTCTTGTATGGTAAATGTTTGTGTACCCTCCAGAGCTTTTGGAAGGCTCTGATGTTATGGGAGTAGCGTGAAATTCTAGTTCTAAAAGGCTGCTTCATTTCATTAGGTTTTCTTTCCGTTTCCACCCTCCTCCAATCTATTATGAACTACTTTTTTACTTTATGATCTTAGTTTACATCAAGAGGGACTGAGGTTGTTTTCTCTTTAAATTAGCCTATAGGATCACAGACAGTTTTCATGGGTGGTTCAAAGGTGAATTTGCTGTTGATGGTTGGTGTTAACATCTCATGCACACAGATATTTTTACTATTGTTTCTCTTATTAGTCTAAGATAAAGCAAAGAGACCAGTTCTGCTATTCTTTCACCTGTAATTGTTTTCTGTGTTGAAGTCACAAGTTTTAGCATGACTTTTTTATCATACAGTACTAGTGATAATGTAGGGCTCTACTTGATTTCAGCCTATGAACTAAGAATTTTTCTGTTCATAAACATCTGAAATCTTTCCCAAGTTTTTATTTGAGTTAGTGGGGTTTAGAGTCTCACAAAAGAACCCCAGAAAACCAAACAACCTTGAATTTGTTGTTTCTAAAAGAAAGCGGATGTAGTATGGAAGGAGGATGAGGTTGATTTTTGAATGTGTGAATTTGACATGCTTATTTGCCACTAGGATACCAGTATGCCTCACTACTGATTCTCTACACAATATCTGTACACATGATATATCTTGAAGATGAGTTTGACGATGCCAAAAAGTCTTTACAACCTTTTTCCTAAAGAAAAAATGTTACTTGATTTCCTTCAGTGACTTAACGATGTCTTCTTGAACCTAGCAGTACAGGAGATGCTACAGGGATACTTTCAAAGCAAATATGATCATTACTGAACACCTGAAAATTTATCGCACTCTAAGTATACAAGGATATATTTTCCAGTTGTCACTGCTCTTGCGACAAGAATTGTTAAACCTTTCCTTGAAACAGAGCACTTTCAGTGAACTGTTTGTGTTTCAAGTCCCGTTATATACAGATATTAAGGTTTCCGTTTCTTGCCCCTAGTTTTCCTTTCATGTCTGTGTAGGGCCCGTCTGTTGGCCACAACAGTGTGAAATCTGCTCCCCGTTTACTGCAGTTTCCTTATAGCAGAACTATTGTTAGACCAGATCTCCTTGCTTTGGACAGGGTCTGTGAAGAATGGGAGTTAAAGTGTGGATGGGACTGAGCAGATAGCAAGCCTTGCAGCAGATCCAAACCCTGCTTACCAGTTAGGAGTCTTTCTTAGATAAAGAAAAACTTCTCCAGTTGGAATTTGTAGACTTTGGCTGTGGGACATTCTGAGTTGCACTAGCTTTCAATTATCTCAGTCAGAAGGTGGTTTGGGGGAAGTTGATACCACAGAGGCTTTCCTGAGACAGTTTTGAACGGTCTGTCAGTGACAGATAACAGAAAGGGCCTCTTGACCAGACTCCTGTGGTTTACCATGCTGTATTCACGACTTTTACTTTCATACGGGTTCTACTCCATAACCAGGCTGATCTGTTGACTGGGACCTCAAATCATTTTTGGTTTTTTTTCACCAGTGGCCATTTATTTCACCATGAGAGGTTTTCACATGTGTTTGTCTTCTGTTTCTGACAGTTGCAGCAGACCGCTGGGATCTGTTCTGAGCCCCTCCATTGTTGACAATTTATAGCTTGCCTGTGAGACAAGTTTTTTGTAAGTATAGGGCTTGGCTTTTGCTATTATGCTGATGAAACCCAGATTTATATTTCACTTAAACTGGATATTGATTCTGCTGTCTCTGCATTTGAGGCTTGTTTGCTGGACATAAAACTTTAAATGCAACTGAATTTCCTCCAGCAGAATGCAGATAAAATCAAAGTGCTGTGATGGAACTCTCCCCAGCATTTTTGGAGGCATCGAGATTTAGTTCAATGAACCCTTACAGCTACTTTGGATCTGAAATCAAAATTTTGCAGTTTCATTTTTGGTTTTTGTTTCTTGGTTTGTTTGGGTTGTTTTGTTTTGTTTTGTTTTCCTGGAAACTTCAACTGAATATTTAGGGCTTGAAAGACTAGATGCAAAAGTTGCACTTCCAGAAATGATGAAGTGACTTTAGAAGGTCGTGCTGGTCAAAGGGACCACCCCTGCTAAACACTTCGGTCACTGTTGTTCAAGGAAGCACTTTTATTCTTTAGGGGACTGATCTGCATAAGCATTTTAGCACGTGCTGTGTTTTAGTGGAGTATTACGAGGCATTAAGGTACCTACTGTCCTGTGCTCAAATAATTACTTGGATCTTTGAAATTCCTCTATCAGTCTATTCATACCTTTAGATATTTGCATTTTCTACAGCCATTTTCTGGCCTTTTAGGTATTTGTTGGAATGCTGCCTGAGATCCTCAGCGTATTAAACAGATGCAATTGCTTAATCTCTCGAAAAAGAAAAAACTAGTTTAAACAAAGTGTATAACTCATGAGGCCTAATGAATTGGCAAGTGTAATCTTTTGGTTCCTGGAACACTTCTGAAACAGAGTGTGTAAGCCCTTCTCAGGAATTACTGAGGATGGTGCACAATGTCACCGTACAGCAACCTGCAGAGTCAGACCTGTTTTGCTCTGCTAAGGGAAGGCCCTTTTGAACAGGTACTTGTGTCATTTCGTGCTCTTCTGCAAAGCAGAGCTGTCAGACTACGGTGTGATCCCCGGTGCAAGAGCGCTGTCACCCCTCCACAACCGCGCTTAATTGTGTACTTCAGACTGCTTCTTCAGATTGATGCCTTAATGTCTTCCTGGTTTAGAACGCCTCCTTATTTCCATTTGGCTGGCATGGAACATGGAAATGACATGGAAATGACATGGAAAAGTAGGATTGTCCCTTTTCAGAAAGTTTTATGGCTCCCTGCAGAGGTTTATTCTCCAGAAGGACTACCTGGTCCACCAAGGCAGGGTCTGGAGCAATGAAGCCGTCTGCCTCTGACCGCTGCGGCAGCCACGGCATCCCTCTTGCTTGTGGAGAGTGCTTCTCACACTCCAGTTACTGCAGCCAAGTGAAGGGTCTAGGAAATACCCTGAGATATACCAGGTGAAGTATATTTTGGGTCCTCCATATTAGACTCTCAAAAGGAAAAAAAAAGCATATTCTGACTTTGGAGAGATAAAGCAAAATTAAAAAAAAAAAAAATGGGTGCAAAGTCATGAAGTTAAAGGAAGAACTAACTACACGAAGTGCAGCATGTGTCAGCCCTCTTGGCTGCTTTTCAGAGATGACAAGAATGACCCTTGGTTTACCAGCCTGTATGTCAAATCGTTGACTGATCTCCAGTTTGTGCTGCTTAGTTACTGACAAAGAGTTCAGTGACTTCTGCAGCTTATAATGGGGTGAAACTAGTTTTCTGACTGGCCATGGATGGATAGTCACTCATTTGTAGCATCCCTCATATCGGGCTCCTTTTCATCATTTCAATTTGCCTTTTCTTCCTATCTCCCCAACAGAAAGATGCACTACAAAGTAGTGATGTAGAATAAAACATTGTTCTTCCTTGCACTCCCTAAATTCAGGTGCACAAACAATGCATTGATGCAACAATCCTTGATATTTTTTTTCATTAAATGAAATACGGATATTAGACTGGATTTGTTGGCTTCCAAAAATACCAGTGAAACTGTTACAGCACCACTCCTGCAAGACTCTTCTTGGTAAATGGTGATTCTGACATATTCAAAACCATGGCAAGCTATCCTTTAAAAAGACATTAGTGTGAGTACCAGGGGAAAATATACTCCAGGGCTGTAGATGACTTGATATGATTTTCTTGATTGTATCTTTTTATTTATGAGGCATAATTTATGACTGCTGAAAAGCAAACTAAAATGAGTGATGACTAACTACAGCCAAAGTAATAAATCAGGAGTGGAGAAAGAAGTGGTGATTTTGATCGAATCTATTGAATTAGCTGTTGCCCTTAGCCATTACAGGTATTGGAAAGACCTTTTAATATCTGCTTATCTCTCTCAAGGGAACTTGGTAACTATCTCATTATATACCCATAGGAAACAAATTATTTAATTTTCTACCTTTTAGAGTTAAACTTGTTTACATGTCTCATTAATTACTGGTCTTATACTGTGTTATATGAAATGAGCTTCCTTTAGAATCTGGTAATTTTGTTTAAGTCCCCAAGTGTTTGCCTGTTGTCTTTCTCTTTCCTTTCCCCAGAATGGGTTTAGCACTTTTATTCTTAGCGTTTGAAGAGTGGAGATGAACAGCAGTGTTAAGAGGCTCAAATTGTCACGGCGCTAGAAGCCTGGCCCTAAAATCTATCCCGTTACATGTTTATGGCCTCCCTAAGGATGTTAACAGTGTTGAAGAGGGAAAAGTATAGATTTGAGGATGGGCAATCAGAAAGCACCCATTTCTTTACTATCTTTTTGGACCCCTGGTCATGGGCGGACAAAATATATTCTTTCCCTTGCTCTGTCCTCTGTAGACTGCAACTACTTTTGAAACTTTCTACTTTGCTAATACCTGCCTGACACTGCCGTGCCCAGATGTGGTTGCATTATCCTAAAGCTGAATGCTAGATATCGGTAGACAAGCTTTGTGCTCTGAGCTGTGCCGATGCTGCGTAAGTAACTCCAGATCATCCAGGCTGCACGCAGGTCAGTTCTGATGAGAAGAAAGACTTGCGAAGGGTGCTGCAACTGATGGTGAGAGGGAGCTTGCTCTGCTTTTCTCTAGTTTTAACCAGCCAAAATTATGCTCCCTTCACTTTTCTGGCAGACTGCTGTTTGAACATGACTAAAATTTGGGTGCTGTGTTTCTGAATTTACTGATGTCATGTCTTACATGCACCTAAAGTACCTTGTTATCTTGAAAAAGCATTACACTGTGAAAACTCCGCGTCTATTTAAGTGTAGGGTTAGAAATTGAACAAATTTGAGTCAAGAAATCCAAAGCAAAGTCTCAAAGTAGTGCTGTGTCCTTGTGACCTCCATGAAACAACTCCAGAAAGAAGAGACTGGTACAAACGCCTCTCTGCTACCATTTGCCTCCCCTGGCACGCGCCGAGTAGTGCCAGCATTGAATCCTTTTTGGAAAGACCAGCAGTCACACATGTGTGCTGCCCATGGATGTCCTAAGGGCAGAGACCTAAGTGGTACTTGACTCTTACAGACAGGAGGGAAGAGTTGTGTGCACATGTGAAAGCAGTGGCTTGGCCTGACCTTGTGGTTTCCCAGGACCTACAGCTCTACCTAGTTCCCTTATAGCTGTAAGCAGTGCTCAGAGGTGAAGGTAGGTAGTGATTTACAAATGAGGCTATTTTTTAAGACAAAAGGCTGTTTTCTGAGTGCCTGCAGGAGCTCAGCGCAAGCTGCTGCTACATACAGAGCTGCGATCTTGTTCCCCACAGAGGTAACCATGAGGGACTGCAGCGTGAAGCCATATGATGCACAGTGCCTGTAGGACGTGGTGGGAGAGAGGAGTCACTGCTGGTTGATAGTCAGCTGTTTGGCTCGCTCTCCTTTCTGCTGATTTCCTGCAAGTAGGAAGGGTGAGCAGCATCTCACCTCCAAGCAAAGCAGAGGATCCCAGCTCTCCCTGACCTGGGAAGTCAGCAGGAGCTCAGGACCGAGCTCAGGCAAGCTACCACCAGCCAGTCCACCCTTCTGCCTGCTGCTGCCTTGCCATGCTTCAGCAGAAGTGAACGAGATCTCTCCAGTAAGGGAGAGTTTCTCATTCTCCATAGGCTGTCGGCTGCCCAAGGTGCCTCTTTGCAGGAGGAGAGGAAAGAACTCACACTTGGGGACTTCCCAGTTGGTCCCTGTGTTTGTAGCCGTAATACCCATCACATTGTTTGTGCCAGGTCTGAGATGTGAGTGTGAGCTGACAGGCATTAGTACACGCACAATGTCCCCTGCCAAACCGCTGCTCAGTCCGCTGTGGTTGTGCTTCTTCACACGATGGGAGTCATGCGATCAAGGGATTGCTTTTTTGTTTGGGGGAACTTTTGGCCATGTGCTGTGTTTTCTGCCTTAATCCTGGACTATCTTTGTCTTTTGAGAGGGTTAATTTGAGTGCTTTGTTTTGGCAGCTTCTTCACCTTCCCTTTTCATCATGGCAAGGCCACAGTGCTTGCCTGGTTCATCATTGCTTTTCTTCTTCTAGTGCCTTTCTTGTGCTGCAGTGCTGAAGGAGCTGTGGAAGCATATATCCGGCTGTTCCGCTCAGTTCCCATTAGTACCTCCTGTATGGAATAAATACCTTTGCATATTATCTCAGTTTGATAAAAGAAAAGCTTTTTTTAGTTTAAAACACATCTTCCTTGGCTTTCAAGAGTGTTGCAGCAGGTGAACCTGTGTGGCTCTTGGATGGAGTAAATCATGTCATGGTCGTCTTCCTCTGTCAGCATCTACAATACCATTATTTTTTTGCATCTACATCTGAGGACTAAGCTTGAACAGGCTGGGCTCGCCGTGGTAAGGCTGTGGCCACCTTCTAAGCACTTCTCCTGCTCCTCACAGGTTTGCCCATTCTTGCTGTGTCCATGAACCTTGAGGTTGTCCTGCGATCATTTTGACTAGTTTCTTTTAGGAGCAGAGAGCTGTGAAGGCTCATTTATGATGGAAAAATAGAAGCTTAGTTACCTGTAACTGGAATTTTTTCAATCCTCTGAATACACGGACTCCAGAGAGGTTTCCCCCCTTCTCTCTGGCTCCTCTTCAAAGTATGGTCTGGGCCAGGGGCCAGCACACTGATAAAGCATTTAAAATAGTAACCCATGGAGCTGATTTCAGAGCCCTTTCCTGGCTTTTTGGGGACAGTGCAGCCATTCACAGCAGCACATCTTTTGGCAGGGTGCTGAGCCATGCACCATGATGTCAGACTTAATGCTTTTGGAGGCAGTGTATTCAGAAAGTCAAGTTATAAGAAACTTTGGTTGGCTTTCTGCTGTCTCTGTTTTGCCATTCAATACATCCCTGAGATGGGATTGCTTCATGTTTGGCCCACGTTCTTGTGCTATTTTATAATCTTCCTTTGTAAACAGCAAGTAATACTGCTGCCTGTTAAACTCTTCACATTTCTATATGAATGCAGTTAAATATTCCTTGGTGCTGATTATATCACAATTTAAAAGGCTTTTTTGTGAGGCCAAAAAGCTTTTTACAAAAGCCCAAACCATGAATTTTCAGTTTAACCAGGCTAGCCAGGCAACAGCTTCCATCCGTGACCATTTTGTGGTGACTTTTTGAGGCACCATGACCAAACCCCTGATTTTAACAGGCACTCCTCATTGTGGCTTCTGTTGCCATGCTGTCCCATTTCTTCCTGCAAAGAAGTGGCTAAACATCAGCATTTCCATCTGCATTTACTGCTCCAAGTCTCCAAACGCTGACCAGGATTTACTTGGACGGCAGTTCTCGAAGGGAAATATTTTTATACCCATCCATCCTTTTACAGATGGTTGAGCAGAAGCAGAGGGAGTTAAGGGAATCCAGCTTAGGTCAGTGTAAATCCAGAAAGTAGATCCTCAGACGTCCTGTTTAGCTGTCACAGCTGTCTCAGAAGCTGGCGTTGGAGAATTTCGCAGACGCCTAGAGGTTTTCTGCTGGAAACATGTCTTGGCAGGGCTGAGTAGCTGGTGTTGGTCTAGAAGGCACTCTCAGAGCATGCCTGTCTGTCAGGCTCGCACGCGTGCGGCCATGATCTTGGCCTTTTTAAAAAAGGGACAGGCTTGTTGTGCCTGGGGGATGGACTACAACTTCCACTGCCCCCCACCTCCCTGGAGCAGGGCTGGGCTGGGGAGCTATATCTGCTCCTGCTTGCTCGTGCTCTGTCCAGTCAACTTTGATTCCGTCATGTTCATGCAAAGTGACACAGCCCTGATGGGAGCACTGGGAGCACCCCAAGTAGAAAGGTGGGTCATCTGCTTGGGCAGTCACACTCTGGAGGACAGCAGGCTTGACCGCCTCCTTTGGAGCACGTAACTGAACCTAAATTACCTGCCTCCTGGAGGAGTCCTTTAACCCCTTAGCTGTAGTATGAAAGGGGATGAGCATCCCCTTTTGCCATGTTGTAAGACAGTGTTTTGAAAGAAAGAGCCTTTGTTATCTGAAGTAAGGCTTGTTTTCTGAAAGACATGGTGTAGGCACCTATGACAGGAGAGGAATCGATGGAGGAAAGTGTCTCCATCCAACCCTCAGCGAGATGTCTGCTTCCCAAGTGAGTTGCATTCCACTCTCCTCCAAAAGGGAGGGCATCCCATTCTGACAGCTAATGCCTGTGCTACACAGGAAGCCTCTGTTCCGAACTCGTCACCTTCAGTTTTGCTGCGGGCAGCTTGCTCAGCAGGTCAGGTCCGACACTGTTACGCTCCATGCTTATTAAGGCCACAGCCTGGATATTTTGAGGTCAGGTCAGTGCTGAGCCAATGCCAGTGGCACACTTAGAGCTGCATTTTCCATATGTGGCTTATTCTTTCCACAAAGAAATATGCCCCCTGAAATGAACGACTGTGGGTAAATCTTTGTAGCAGCTGGAACTGAACTGAGATAGAGGGTTTGACCTACTGCAGTAAAGTGAATGGAGTTTGACTTTATGAAAAGTTCACAACAGAGATATATTACTGATATCACTGGAAATGAAAGTGCTTTGGCTGAGCTTTTTCTCGTAGGGTGTCATCTGTACTTACGTGGTGTTTCACTGGATGGTGCTCTATGTTACTGATGGAATCCGGCAGGAACTTTGGGATTGTAATAGGCAGAACCACAGTCTTCAAAGGCACTCTGGTGGGTTTTTCCATCCCCAGGCTCCGTATGAAGTGTCCTGTGGTCTTGGAACTTAATATTGCAAGCTGAAAGGACTCCAGGGTCAGTTCTGAAGACCTCTTATTACTAAGCTTCCCTTTTTTTTTTTTTTTGGTTTGTTTTTTAAGGCACAATCCTCCCATCCGCTTCCCCAGGACCTCTGCCCAGAGTAGATCACATAAGAATGTGTTTTTCTGTAGTTAGAATGGCTCAACGTGAAAGCTTACTAAGGAATACTTATACTAAAAATCACTCAGACAGTCCTCTTGTATTGCCATTTAGATCTATCATTCTGATTGATCACTGTGTGGCTGGCTAATATTGAGCCTAATTTAACCCTATACGCTCACGCATCCATCTATTCTGTCTATTGTACCTGACATTCTACAAATTACTTACTCATGCAAATAACGACCTAAGGCAACCTTTTATGATATTCGTGTTTAATTATACAAATGCATTTTGATAAATAAGATTATACATCCTCCCATATGTTTATTCACTCCTTGATGAAAGCAAAATTTAATTTTCATGCAGATTTGTTGGAGAGTGTGTTTAATAAGTGCTGAGTTTTATGTAGTCTGCAGATCACTCTGGTTTTGGGAAGCTGACAGAATCAGTAGGCATAGTTCATAGAGATGTGTGGTTTTTAATCAGGCCTAATTCAGGCTGCTAAATTTTAAAATCTTGGAACCGAAGCCATTGCCTTTGTGCTCATGCAATAAAGGAAATGTGAAAATAAATGAGAGACGCTGCCTTAACTATACATTTCAGTGGGCTTTGTTTATTGTATGGGTGACTGAAAATGGTGCCAAATGACTGATACATGAGTATGTTTAAGAGAGGGACGTTCCTGTAAAACCTTCTGGTGTTAAAGAGTAACCAGAGTTTGGCTTGTGCGACTCAGTCAAGGTGAATGGAACTTCAGCGTCACACAGGGCCAGGCTGAATTCCTCGGTGCTGCTTGCATACGTGGAGAAAGCGCGTAAAAGGGAGAAACGGGCAGGACTGGATGCCCGTAGTTTTGCTCAGACGTCTTTGAAACCGTTACCACTGTTAATCACAGCTTCTCAAGGAATCCTCTGCGTGCTAGGACACGGGCAGTGGTGGGAATTCAGAGTCTGGGGATCAGGAGTGAAGAAAACACACGAACACACACTGCCTGAGACATGAAATCTGCTTCTTTTCCCTGGGTGTGTCAGTGGGAAGTATTCCACTCTTCTGTTAGAAAGTCACGGGGTCAACGCAGGTGCTGGGCAGCCGTCAAGGGATGTTTTGCATGGGTGTCTCTGTGCTGAGTGTTTCTTGGTGTCAGTACACCTGCAGTAGCATCCCTGGCTACCTGTGGGTGTTTTGTGGGCTCGAGTCCTTTGCTAACATTTTCTCTGGTTTTGTGTGTTGAAGGTGTGGTCGGTAAACTCAGCGGGTCGGACACCGAGCCGCTGGTCCCGCTGCCGGACTGGCCCTGCCCCTCCTGAGGGCCTGGGAGCTCCCCTCTTCGACACGGTGGCATCCACGGTGGCCGTGGTGAACATTAGCCCCCCTCTTAAGCCAAACGGGGTGGTCAGTATCTACAGGCTGTTTTCTAATGATACCAGAGGGACTGATGTGGTGGTGAGTATTGTTGACATTGTTTCTGTCCTTCCTTTGAGCTTGTATTTTCTAGCTTTAACGATTTTGTTCTTCCAAGCCGCTGATGTGGATTACAGCCTGCCTTCCTCTCCTGCACTCCTGTTGCTAACTGCTCTGCCATGCTCTCTTCTGGTTAAAGCGCAACCAGGGCTTTCACTCCTCTAAATGTGCTTCTCAAGGAAGTAACCTCATCATCAACCACTTCTGACGTGGTGATGTGCTGTGACAATGTGATGGGAATCAGAAGTATTGTTCAGGGGCAGCTAACTGTCCAAACGATATATTTCCAGGCAGCCCCTAGCAGTCCAAATGGTGCTCGTGGAAACTGCAGCCACTAGGAAATGATTGTGTGCTTTGGGTTCAAACCTATGGGTTCGAAGTTCAGAAGAAAGTGCTGCACATGAGCTTCCCTTAAAATCTTTTTTTGTTGGTAAGAAGTATTCATAGTAAAGCACTGAAGAACAGTGCAAGTAGCCAAGCAACTTCTTCTGTTTGGTGTCTCAGCCTCGACACCATTAGATGTCCAGAAATGACTGGTCTCGGCGTAGGAAACCTGCAGGGCTTCATTAGAGTTATAAACCAGGGGGATGTGGGAAGAGGTTAGTGCTGTGGAAGGTACCTGGAACAGTTACCACCAAATCAGGGCAAAATACTTGAATAATTTTTGTCAGTAACACTATCTGGCTTTTTTTTTTTTAAACAAATATTCATATGGGATTTTTCCCCTTATTCTTGGAAGTGCTACAGACACCTTCCCAGACCATCCGTCCTGACTGTGAGCTTAAGCTGCCTATGGATTGCACATTAAGCATTTATGCCTTCCAGTGCAATTGGCTATGTCCGTGTCTGATGCAGCCAGTTCATCTCGTTGGTACCTGCATGGCGCTGCATTTCCATCCCCTCACACCTGCCATGCTGCTGGCTTGGCTCTGGCTCTGGCTCTGGCATCAAGAAGCACCAAGTGTTTTTCTTTGCTTGCTTGACTCTTTCCTTCCTATTTTTTGCTGCACTCTGCTAAATCACTTGCTGAGTGGGAGCAGATGTTACCCCTCGTTGGTGTTTTCTACATATATTTATTTCTTTGGCTTAAGAAATTATGCCCACAAATGACTACAGCAATGAGGTGAAACAGCAGTTCCCGCAAGCAGTTTCAGACTGAGAGCACTGTTTGCTTTGCCAGAACTTCCAGGTCTCCCTTGCTGAGCATAGGAGAGTTTCCTAACAGGCTCACCCAGCACCACGGCTGTTGAATGCAGAGCAGCATCATGTTGGCCCTCAACTAGAGGTACCGACCAGAGAGCTCATGCTCCTGTCTGTGAGTAAACTGACCTGCCAGTCACATTCATATCACTCTGTCCAATGCTGTCTCCTGTATCCACGTTGAGGAAGCTTGTGACATACGCATGAGTATTTGCTAGCACGCTTACGGAGCTATTTTCCGATTAATTTCTTTTTGTTTCAGTACCACTTATGCCAGAGTTTCACTTTAAAGGTTTTCTCTTTCTCTGTTCCTGAGAATGACATTTGCAAGTTGAAATACAGTGGTCACAGCTCAACTCAAGACGTCTGTGAGGCCACTGATGGCATGGTCTTTTCCTTTGAACAGTGCCCTTTAACTTCATAATGGGAGAAAAATGAATGCAGAGTTTCCAGTACACAACAGCTGCATTAATGTCAGACTTAAAGGACGTGCAGAACCTTGTGCCCGTCTTCTTCTGGTGTTAATTCACTTCCATAACTCTAATTTAGTACTTGTGGTGCTTGAAGCTGTGACAAGTTCCCTCTTAATTTTTATAGCTCTCGGAAGGCACTGCCACCCAGCAGACAATACATGGGCTGAAACCCTTTACCACATACTCCATCGGCGTGGAGGCCTGCACCTGTTTCAACTGTTGCAGCAAAGGACCCATGGCCCAAATCACCACGCAGCCCGCTCCACCCTCGGAGCAGCCCCCGCCCCAGATCCGCACCGTGACCTCCAGGAACGCCTCTTTCCAGTGGAGTGCCCCTCAGTCACCCAACGGCATTGTCACCAGGTAGGAGCTGCCGCTCGGCCGAACCCGCACGCCTCAGCTAGGGGTGGTGGCAGAACAATCTGAGCTGGAGTTGCAGGGCTGAGAGCACTGGACTGGTGTGGCAACCACGTTCCTCCTTCCCCGTGTTGGTGGTGATATCCCCAGCGGCCCAAATACCATCTGTGAGTTGGTTACACACAACAATCGCTTTTCTCCTGAGCAGGATTTTGGGGAGATGAAAGTGGAGAGGATGAGCTATGGTGAGTGGAGGTAACTGTCTGACAGCTGTGGCTGCACAGTTCAGAAGTTGTGAGCCCAACTGGCAGCAGAGACAGCTGCATTTTGTAGTTACTTAGGCAAGTCCTGATTTGCAGAAGTGGAGCAGCAAGGTAACAGGCATCAGTTTCATTGTGAGCGTGACTTATTTATGACCATGATTGCTTGTAGGCATCTTACAGTTTCCAACAGAAAAACTGGGATAAGGTCCATTCTCTTCTCTGGTAGCCAGATATACAGCAATTAGGATAAAATATATGATTGCCTGTTATGTTATTAAGGTTCTTGATTAATCAAAACCTCAACTATCTTCTCAGCTATGAGCTCCATGTGTATATGGCTTGTCCGCTGAACCTACAACCAGCAGTGAAGTCTTGCAGTCCTGGCCCAGCTGAGGTGAAGTACACAGGAAAAGGACAGAGTGCTAACGTGTCCAACCTGGAGCCTTACACGACTTACAACCTGCGAGTCGTGTCTTACAACTCTGTTGGCAGCAGTGCCTCAGAATGGATTGGTTTCACTACGGAAAAGGAGCGTGAGTATGAGAAATGGTTCACTGATCAGCTCTGCCCACTTCTGGTGAACGGGGCTGCGTAGTACCAGATGACTTCTCCACCTTTGTGAAAGACTATGTCCCCAGAAACCTGGTCTTCCGTGTTCCTGATCACGGTACCTCTGCTGCCCATTCATTGAAATTCTGCTCTGGGGCTTGAGTGCTCATTCCTGCAAAAATATTCCTTTGCTCATCATCTGATATCACATCCTCTAGCTTGGGAGCCCGGAAACCTTTTATTTTACTGAAAATGGGCAGCAAAGCTGCAGAACATAAAATGTTCAAGCATTACCAGAAAGGTGATGTGTAGTAATAAATACACTGCCATAAATAATCCCTGGGAAAAGTGGAGATCTTGAAAGAGACCTCATGATTTTTTTCCAGGAACAATCTTACTGTTCTAACTCATGCTACACTTCTGCCAGGGCTCAGGAGAGTTTTCCTTGGCTGTCACCTGAGTGATTGGATCCTTGTTGACACTGAAGCAAGACTTTGTTGCTATCTAACTACCACAGGCAGTACTTTAAGTCCATGTGGTGGTCTGCATGGAAATTAAACATGCAGGACCTGTGCCTACAGTCAGAATAGATTTTGCCATCAAAACTGAATTTGTAGTAGTCTAACATCAGCTTATATTAAAAAGATCTATAGTGCTGTAGCCAGAGTCATTCCACAGCAGATGAGATGGGCATTTCATCTCAGCCTGCCAGGTCAGGGCAAAGAGGATGTTCCCTTTTTATCATACAGTCTCCTGTCAGCATTTCAGAATCACTTTTCTAAAGATCCCTTTTGCATCACTTGGTAGTTCTGCCTACTAATTAATAAAAATGTAACGGCTACATCCTCAGCTGAAAAGTTCGGGAGGAACAGCTCTAGATTTTCTTTTGTATCACCACGGAAAAGAAAGAAAAATGTCCTTAAGTCTAAACACAGGTTTTATTAAATTGCAAACTAAAAAGCTGGAACATGATAGTGAACATGAAATGGAAAAAATTCATAAGGAACTGGTGAGACATGCAGAACGAAAGAGTTTGAAAACCCTTTTAAAACCCTCACTCACTGGGTCTGCAGCCCTCTTCTTTCAGTGTTGCTTTACCTGCCTTGCTGACCTCTTCACACCAGGTCTCTGAATGTCTCCTTCCTCTTGACTGGAAGGTTTGCTTTAGTGACAGTGGGCTACTAGCAGCAAACTGCAGCTGGACAAGCAACTTTTTTATGAACAAACCAGCATATACTGGGCACATGGCTTAATGGCAAAGCCACAAGCAAGGACCACCTCAAACTTAAATGAAGGCTTTTGTCAGCAAGCTCTTGAGCCCAACTGATGAACTCTTCCTCCCTGAAGTGAGTTCTGGGTTTCTTTTTTGTCTGCCTGCCATCTGCTCTCGCTTTTCTGAAGCCCCATGTTTTCATGTATGTGCATGTGTTAAAAGATGATCTTGAGCAATTTCTCGGGGCTTGCAAAAGAGTCCTCTCCTCAGCAGTAGGTTCCCACAGCTGGGCATGCTGCAGCTGAGCTTACACAGCCTCCAGTGTTCTCCCTGTTTCCAACCTTGAGCTGGAGTTCAATTTGCAGAGTTTTAGTGTCTGTACCACATACACAAAGGCAAAGGGAAGGAGTTGCGGGTCTTTAATTTAAAGATATGAGATATTTCTGCTTTCTTAAGTGTAGAGGCTGGCATGCTATAGCAGCTTTCTCTTTTCTCCTTGTATCTTCCCTACTCATACACACGTATATAAAAGAGAGAGAGGGAGTGCATGCGACAGGGAGCTTATATCATGCAGTCTCTTCCCCTGCGCTGTATAACTCAGTCACACTTGGTGGCTAGAAATGAACTTTTCCCCTTCTTTTGCAGCACCTCGGTACATGGCCCCGTTCTCCGTTGTCAGCAATTTAT
>CM020045.1:6907500-6912500 GCA_009769605.1 Bucorvus abyssinicus | reverse complement strand
AAGTCAGCTGTAACCTGTGAGTACCCAGAAATATTACTCATCTCTAATATGATAACATGATTTCCTGAGCAAATACAGCATGCAGTAAGGAGAGGGTGGGGGAAAGAGATTTCCTTACCTTTACGTCTGAGAAGTAGGTTTTCAGCATATTGGAACTTGGGTACCGGGTGTAAAAGAACATGAGCTTGGCCTTTTTCAAGTGATTCGGTGACAAGCCTTCCTGCATGTAGGATTGAATTAGTAAAGGAAAATGCTTTTCTGGAGAAAGTCGTTTCTGACCATGCAGAGCTAGCAAAGTGCCCTCTTAAATACTCCACAGCTCCCCAGACTACAGGAGAAAATATTAACATTGAAATTGCTGCTCTGTGATTTTCTGTAGAATAGCTGAAGGAGGGATGGGAGGCCACATAACTTAAACGCTGCATTCCCTACCAGTTTTGGTGCTGGATCCCAGGAACCTTGCAAGTTTACGGCTTGTGTACCATATGTATGTTCACTTGTTGCTAAGGAAACAAATGCACGAAGCATGTGCTGCAGAAAACTTATCAGAAGCTTTTTCTCCCTCTCCTTTGCAATCCCAGCTACAGTTTCCTTTCCTCTCAGTGTGGTGTTGCTTGCACAAAATAGAACCCGTGCATGTAAGACCATCAGAGCGATGTTTTACACAGGCAGTACGTTCACCTGTTTCACTCGTGTCGATAGGTTTTAACATCTTGAGCAACTCTCTCTAATCCTGCTGCTGCTTTGCTCCAGCGGCCGCCTGCCAAATCAAAGCGAAATTTGTAACGGGCAGAATCCCTCTGCCCCTCACTCCCCCTGCCACAAACTTGTCGCCTCCTGCTTTACACAGTTAACTCCTCGGAGAACGAAGCTGTATTTGGGGCTAACCGATCGATAAATGTGGGCTAGCGGATCAATAAATGGCCACTTACCCTATAAGGCAGCCTATTTATCCTGGAAACATCATTACCTTTTAGATCTGTAAACAGAAGCAACTAAAAGAGTTCCCAAGGGAATGTGAAGCTAACCATAACAATCTCGGCTTGCTGATTTTTCTCCCAGCTTCTTGGCTCTCTTTTGTGTACTGCGTGCTAGGACGGCTCTGGTCACATCTGTGCCGCAGGCTGGCCCTGCCATTTCCTCAGCAAATTAATGGCTTTATAATTTATCAGAAATGAAGATGCACGTGGAGAAAATCAATGTGGCCCCCACAAGGTCAATTAAGGGTTCTTCCCAGAAGCTTCTCTAAGGACTGCTTCTCCTAAACACAATTGTTGAGAATTTCACTCGGTTCGCACCTTGCGGTGAGGGGAAGGTCAACCAAGTTGACAGATGCGCTGCAGCCAAGGTGCCTCTTCCACCTTACGGCCGGGCGCACGTCAGCACAGAACATCTCATTCCAGGCCTCGAGACGGGGAACACGGAGTCATTTTTATCAGCAGGCTACCGACGACTAGCTAGGCTTTTTCAGCAGAATTCCTTTTTCTCTAATTCCTGAAACCTACTGAAACCCTCTCCCTTTATTTCAGTTACACGGATCATTTTTAGATTGGAAAAATGTAGCAGTTGGAAAAAAAAAGGCACCGACAATAATAGTTTAAAAACCTCTTATTATCTGGAAGTACATGGAAAACGGCTCAGCTGAACTTGCATTTTGTTTTAGATGCTTAACGATTACAAAGAAGATAATTTATGACTGACATACTTCTTGTGCCAAGAGAAGAGTTGAAAGAACCTCCAGTTACCTCCATTAGACTGATAGAGAAGTCTAAAAGAGCATTACACTCTGCAGTGCCATCTGTCAAAAGACGTAAGTGAAATAATAGTAGCAAGCTGTCACCTATTGCTTAGTGATAAGAGTTTTAGACAAATCAAAACTTCTCCGCCAGAAGTCCATTTTGTTATGCGATCCTTTCAGGCAAGTGGGGGTCCAAAGGGGAACTCCAATAAGTAAAAGAAAAAAAAAAAAAAAGAAAAATCCTAAGTCTCCTTAATTTGCAATTCCTCTGACACTGACCACATGTTAACGTCGGGTTTGGCGTACATTCTCTTTCAATGCAAGCTCAAAGACGGACTTAAACTTGCAAAAAAAGCTCTCATATTTGCTGGATTTAAGCATATTAGACAGTTGTCTAAGCATTTGGATTCCTTCTGCATTTAGGATTTTTAAATATTTTCTGCTCTAATGCCAGAGGATATTGATATTGAATGAAACATGTATTAAAAGATGTTCTGAGACTCAAATTCCCAGAAATCCATTTTTTATTAAAATTATACTTGTTCTTAAGCATTTGGCAGCCTTAAAGAGGTATCAAATATGCAACAAATCCGTATATCTTGATCCTAAGGTTAACGCTTTACTGTGATAAAAAATATGATCTATAATAATCTAGGAAAAAATAGTTAATGACCGACTTAAGAGCTAAGAATTAGATAACCCATTGCTATTTCAGAAAAAAAAAAAAAAAAAAAAACAAACCAAAAAACTGAACTGACCAATTGCTTAATTTCCTTTTTAAGTGCTTGGGCTGAAAAGCAACTGTTCTTCCAAGAAAGCACTAGCTGTTTCCAGGATACTTACACACGCACAATGACTCATGATGAAATAGATTCAGTAAACATACAGCTGTACCGAACACGAGCTAAGCCCCATTCAAGGCCAGGAAAGAAAACGAGCACAAATAAATATTAAGGAGGTAAAGGGAGGAGGGGTGCCGAATGGAACGCAAACAAGCTCTGTCCCAGCAGCTCGTGTGGCTCGCCTCAATTCTCTTAGCTATAGCTTTGTGAAGACAGATGACATTCAATTCTATGGGTAATGCAAAACAGACAATAACTGCTGAAACTTGAGCCAGCTGCCAGGTGTAAAAAAAAAAAAAAAAAGAAAAAAAAAAGAAAGGAAAAAAAAAGGAGAGGAAGAAAAGATGATAAATCCATAAATTAATGAAAGACATCTGCTCAGGAACATAAAAGATCAGAGGAACAGTGTACTGCAGCTGAACCTAAAGCGGTGTTCAAACAACCTGAGAGTCTCAGCGCTGCGCGTTTACACGGTACGACGTACACCACAGCCTCACCTCACGCCGCAGCGGCGGCAAAGGGGAAAAAGCGAAGAAATAGGAACTGAAGGACTGGGAACGAAACGAATTCACGCTTTTGTGCGCCGTAACTGGAGAGGCACAGGGGTGGCATTGCACAGCATTTGACTCGTTTGCACTTCCATCCCCCCAGGTAACGCTCCTCTGTTGCACAAATATTTTTCAGTGGAGGTGACCTCTCAGTCCTGGTCCTCTCCGCCTGAGCTCCCCCAAATGCTCTAGCAAGGCTTTTCTAGCCCACACATGCACTGGGCTGAGGAAGAGAGGTAAGAATAGGCTGTACCGGGTAAAATATCAGCACCAGCAATGCCAAGCTGCTCCTTCAGTTACACCTCCGATGCTTTTAATCAGCAAAGCCGCGAACACCTGTCCCTCAGAGCATCTTCAAGACCCTCCAAAGAACGGGCTGGCTGGAAAGTATTCGTTCATCGCCCAGGTTTTATCAACAGCACAGAGTTATCCAGCTTGCTCTACCATTGCTCCATTTTTTTTTTTAAAGTTTAATTAGTTTAATTCTAGTCAGATGTAATAACTCCTCATTTCAAAATGTTGTAATTCACTAATTATAGCTTTCACATATTGGGACTGCGAAACTCATTCCAGTTGGATTGGAATTCTGCTTAAAAATAAATAAAATTGAAAAGTTTCGCTGAGGTTTTAAAGCCCTCCCGCCAGGGAGAGCACGCTAAACTTCTTCACCTTTACAGATGCCTCAACAGCACACAAACTACCGTTGTGCTTCAGTTTTGATCTATGCAAATGTTTTGGGCCTGAACAAGGCTATTTTTCTTGAGATGCAAAGAGGATGCATGACGAAGGAAGACCATGCAGAAAAACAATTCGCTGTCTGTTTCTTTTGGAATTTGAATAAAACTTAATATTTGATTAAACAGATTAGTTTGCAAAGATACAGACTGCATTCATGACCAAGACAGGAATTCATGCTGCAGGTGCATCTTATCTTGTTTAGCAACATACGCAAACATTAACGATTTCCTTCTGCAATTCAGCAAAGAATGATCAGATACCTTTTACAGGCGTTGGTTAAAAAAAAAGAGAGGAAAAAACCCCAAACCCTGAAACCAGACTAGCTCAGCGTTTTAGCTTACTCCTAAAACCTGAACTTGGCTGTATCTGCCAGTCTTATGTTCTCATCCTGGCTGTATTGTCCAGGAAAACAGATGTTGCTTTCTGCAGGGAAGAAAGATCTGCTTCTCTCAAGAAATACGTTCCCTGTATGTGCACATTCAAACACGCAAAATAAAACCACCACCACAGAATCGACCACAAACAAACCAACCTCCACACTGCGCTCTTCCCTGGAAGCTGTAAGCTACCTGGACAACGAGCCGCTGCTAGAAGAAACCGTCCATCCCCACAGCTGAGCCATATACCAGGGTACACGTCGCACAGAAGCGCTATTTAATATATCCGTTTGTCCCAGCAGGTCCGTACCTAAACCCAGATCAAACTGCAGCCTGCAATAGCATCAGGTGGGGAAGTCAGGGCGCTTTCGCAATGGCAGGGGAAGAAGTGGGGCAAGGAAAGAGGAAGGGAATCACTCCAGTACTGTGGGTTTCCCCTGGCTAAGCCGCGCAGCAGCGGGGGGCTCTTGCACCAGTTGCGGCAGAAGCAACAAGCTCCACTAGTGAGAACGAGCAGGAGGAAGGGGAGAAACAGCAGGGGCAGGGGAGAGCTGCTCCACGGGTGGAGAGGAGCAAGTGCTGCCCTAGAACTACTTCTAGTTCACGTGCCTGACGTTTTCCACCTCTGCTCACTCCTCTCGCAGGATGGGAGAACGACTTTTATACGAAAACAATTAGTATGCCATGGTACTGTTTAGTAGAAATGACTTAATTGTCCTGGCCTGAGCCTTGCTCTTGGCCGCCACTCCTGCTGACC